>JANHGB010059717.1:0-22502 GCA_026283785.1 Coracopsis vasa | reverse complement strand
GGAAACGTGTAAGCCAGTGGACAGTGCTAATAACAAAATTCCACCAGTCCATATTTGATGTAATCATCTGTCCTGTTCCTTTAGTCTACGGGTCAGGCAGATCTGTGATGTCCTGTTCCTTCAGTCTATGGGTCAGGCAGACCTGCGACTGGCATACTGGATACACAGCATCCCAGACTGGGAATGAAGCCATGTAACAAAGGGTATGATAGCCAGTGGGACCCTAGCTTATGGGATCTATTAAAAGCAGTTTCCTTTCATTCTTCCTTAGCACCCCAATTCTTCCTCTGTCACATGCCTTCACAAAATGCTGTTTGATATGTTAAAGTGGAGCAACTATCCTACACATATATTCATCTTCAAGGACAGCTTGGCTTACTTGAGGTTTCCTCAAGGTGGTGAGGTAGATAGCAGCTAATATCTCACAGAAGAGCTCCAGCTTGCAAACATAGTGCTGGGCATGTCAATATACTCACACCTCTTGGATGCATGTCAGGAGCTCACTGCTTTGTGAGGCTTGGCTAAGACTCCCAGGATCTCTCACAGAGAATTCATCAGAACAGATAGGATCTCTTTCCTTTGTGTGTGCAAGTTTATCTTCTGCTTTGGCCTCAGCATCCACACTGATACCATATTTGATTTTTCACAAATCAACCCCCGTAGGTGAATGGATGAATCAGAAGGAAGCTAATTGCATCATTTACCAGCCTTTCCTCTCAGCTGTCAATCACCTCTCTACTTTTGTGATCCAGAGTTCAGCTATCTCAGGGTTTATTTTCATTTGAATTTTTGTGCTAATTAAATTTGGATCCCAGGCTTAACAAAAGCAAAAATGGTACTGCTGAGGCTGGGAAGCAGGAGTTATAGAGCTGTTGTCTGTGTCTAGGTAGAGGGCAAGTGACACCAACTTTGCTAGAGACTAAATAGGCCAATAAACAAAAAGGGAGAGAAAACACAAGATCCCTCCCAACTTGCAGTTTGCCTAATGCATCCGTTTCATTTTTTGGGGCGTTTCTCTGTGTGTTCTGGCACTTTGCAAGCTTTATTTAAATAAGCGTATGTTTCTCCACATCTGCGTGTATCTTATCATATATGTGCCAGCATAACAGGAGAAAAGCCATATGTTCACATCATTGTTCTACTGTTTCATTACGTGCCTGTGAGTATAATACTGGATGTGCAAGGCACAGAAAAGAAATGGGGGAATATGACCAAACTACTCTTTTCTGGTATACTATAGAAGCAGTTAAAGGCATTGAATAAGGTTTAGACCAGCTATGATGTGTGTTCTATATGCACAGGATAAATGACCTCCCTACAAAAGTGCTTGCTTACCTTTTTTCTTAACTTGTCATAGATTTACATGCAGTCTTCTGTTGTGTTGGATGCTGTACAAATCATAGTAAAAGAGCAATTCCTGCACAAGAATAAACATCCAGACTAAAGAGGGAGAGAGAAGAAAGAAGGTTATAGGAGCTCTGAAGTCATCAGAAAGTTGGTGGCTAAACAAAAGCTCTTGACTAGCTTCTTACCACACAAGCTTTTTTCTAAGCATGCATAGCATACTTAGAAAGACATACATGTCTTTCCATGCACACATGTAGGTCAGAGAAAGGCAAAACACTCTCCTTCAGATCTTGCTGTGCTACCTGAAAGGTGTCTGGCCTCTTGCCACTACCAACTGAAAGGATCATGTGAGCACTCCCTAATCTGCTGCAATGCAGAGTCAGCCAGCACCACTCAAGCAGATGATCCAGGTGGTATGAGCTAATCTAGTTGACTTTTGCTTGAAGCAGAGCTGATTGCCAGCAGAGCTGCAGGAGAGGTAATCTTTGGCTGGAGGGCTGCGCCAAGTATCTGTGAGCTGTAGTGGCTTCAGCCGACGCAGATACTTGCTGGTTGAACATCTGCTCATAGCTATTTATAAAGGATAATTGGTACATCAGCATGATCATGTGCCTGGCTGTGCATGACACAGGGCTCCACTTGTGACACTACTCCCTGAGACTGGGGTTCTCTTTTCTCTCCTTTCCTTTCCTCTCCCCAGCCTTCACAGTCAACTTTGCTGTGGGAAAATCACTGGCTGGGCTCAAGGTAGAGTGGGATGGAGTGAAGAGGGGGACAAAAGGGAGAAGATTGCACTGAGGAATTTCTTACCCTGTTCTCTCTCTGTGGTTCACGTGTATGCACATGGTCTTGCATGCTACCAGCTGGGATAAGGCTGTGGGCAGGGATAGCCTCAGGTGGAGCTGATTATTGGAGTATGGTTTCACAGGAAGCTCTGTGTTCAGGTGCAGGCTGCTCCTCTTAGGTAACTGCTCAAGGCTCAGCCAAGTCCCTATCTGCAGGGAGCTGTACTCCCAGTCCATAACACCTTGGCATTATTCTGCTCTCATGAGTCAAACCGTTGGGCAAGTCAAAACTGCAGAAATATGGAACGAATTATCTTTATAGATCAGCTTCTTCAATACCTCCAACTTCCCTGACTTTTCCTTGGGGATGTTTCCCTTTCAAAATGATGAAGATTATTAGGCCTGTGGGCAAGCCATGATAGCTCTCTTCAGAGAGGCCTGGGAGTGATGAATGACTTTTCTATGTCTTCCTGCTCCTCCAAACTAATAATGGTATCCCATAATTTCCTTCCCCAGATCTTTTTTCCAGTCTTTGCTTGATCTCAAAGAAATTTTTTTGCACTAAGAAAAAAGGCAAGCCATTTCTGAGAAGAAAACATCTAAAGAAAATCAATAATAAAATATTATCTTTTACTGACTAGTCCTTTCAGGCACAGTAATGACCACAGTTGGGGTCTAAACCCTTCAGGAAGGGGTTAATCAGCACAGTGTTTTGGGTCCTTGGAATATTTTGGAAGAAAATGACCGTTCATGCAAGAAGAAGTCCGGATGGGAGCTGGTTGTTGAATGGTAACAACACATGGCTCACATAGCGTTAAGCTTGCATCACTCTTTCCGTTATAAATCCTGAGCCCGTCTGGGCTCCAAACTATCGGCTCAAGGATGAGCAATATTTATTTTCAAACGTTGTGCAAAATACTTTGAGTCTTTTTGGAATCCCAGGGTGATGAGGGGGGAAAGGGAAGGCAAGGCATGCTGGATCCTTTCCTCTTTTGCAGAGCATCCAAACTGTTTTGTTGCTGAAGTTCCAGACCAAAATGGGCTTAATTTTAAGCAAATATTTATTCTTTCTTCAGTCAGGAGGGCTGAGGCAGAAATAAAAGCATCAGTGTTTGACCTCTAGCAAGCAAGTTCAGGCTGTGAAAAAAATGCGTGTTGTGGATGAACCAGACTCCAGAGAAAAGCAGAAGAGAAAGATAAGAGAGTATCTGTAGTGGCCTGGAGCTTAAACTAACAACAATATTATTTTGTAGGATCTCTTAAAGGACACCCTCAGATTACATTTGATCTTTATATGGGCACAGGAAATGACAGCTACTCTTCCAAACGCAGCATCTAATTCTGATGTTGTCTAGGTGGACATAGTTCAGATGAGCCTCAGTTTCTCCAGCAGAACAAGGAGCCAGTAGAATTGGGAAGCTGACAGGCTGACGAAGAACGTGAAGGAAATTCCTTACTTGTTCTGTTCTCTTTCTCAAGGGCAACCATTAAGAGCAAATAATTAATTACTTAACAGTACTCAGGCAATGTGGCTCCTTGTGAAGTATTTCATAAAATGATTAACCATTTGTAATATAAAAATTAAAGCTATTATTACTTCTAAAGATTCAGGCTTCCTTGTACTACTCAGTGAGGACAAACACCTTCTGGGGAAGTGGTGGCTGATACTTACTCAGGCTTGGAGCTGTTACTCATGTTACTATCCTGCCTCTTAAAATTCCCCACTGCTTTCCAATTTGAACATACCATTTTATGCCACTGTTTCCTGTGGAAGACGAGGAGAAAAGCTGGTCCTACACACCCTGGTGAGTACAACTTCTCTTGAAGCTGGTATCATTTCCAGAAGATTTGCCATAGTTGATAGTATTTGCTTGTATAACCTTCAAACCTCAAACTTATTTGAAATCTGTGGGGTGATCCCCACGTTCCTCTGAGTATCCATTGCTTCTATGACCATTTTGAGAGTGGGCAAGAGGGACTATTTATGCTTCCTCTTATGTAATCTCCCTACTGCATACTACCATATATAACGTAGCAGTCAATTACTACTATACTGCTACCACTAGGTCCCCAGCCTCCAGAGTCAATCAAGGATCCAAGCACACCAAGCCTTTGTACTAATACTAGGCATGCTGCAGTGAGTAGGAACCTAATTTTTACCCAGACAAGAGCATCTACAGTCTACACAACTGTAACAGAAAGTTGGTCAATACCTCTATTTCTCCAACCAGAAGAATCACCACTAAAGTAATGCAGAATTTCTTTTCAGTTCAGAAGGTTTCTCTTTGGAGTCAAGGTGGGATTATGACATTTTCCAAAGAGCCATAAAGAACTTAAGACTTTGCCCAGCTCTGTATCCATTTTCCCAGGAGAAATGGGATAATCAGAAGGCATTGGGGTCTGGTTCAAGGTCACAAGACTTCCTCTGGGAGGCTGCACTAAGTCTTCTTACAAGAGGAGGCAACACTAAGATTTTACACTTGAGCAAAAATTCTTCACTCTCATCATGCCCAAGCAATTCTGCTGTCTAACCCCACTCACCTTTAGAAACTTTCACAGACTTGAAGAGATCTGGATCACACCTACAAATCTTTCCACTGGAGCTTGATTCAAGTCCATCTGTTCATGTTCCAGTCTCAGATGAGGTATCTTACCTTAGGCAGTGACCCACACATGGACAACAACAGATCTCACAGTCAGCAGCTGGCCTAGGCTAATCATGAGTATCTACTGGCACAGACCTCAGTATAGCTCCTTTTGCTGATTGGATCTGTTTATAATGCAGTGGTGGTAAAAACAAATGTATTGTCTTTTGGGAGCTACTCAATAGATCCTGCTCTTGATTGCATGATTCATGTGATCACAGCAAAAAATGTAAATTAAGTGTATCAAAAGACAAATGTTATTAATAATAATAATATATTTTAGAAACTGTATTTATAGAGAAAGCTCCCATTACAGTAAGAGAGGGAAAAGCCCTCATTACTCCTGCCCTCTTTTCTACAGAAGTAAACTGCTTAACTTTGTTGTTCTGGCTTGCTTTCACTTGCAAGAACTGCTAACATCTCAAACTCTTTACCTAACTCCTCTTTTTCCATACAAACACTACTCCTCTCTCCTACATTAAAAGCCATTGTGCAACACTAAGGGCACAGAGTAGAGCTAGCTATTTTTTTCCAAACTTTCTGTGGCACCACATGTCCTTGTTACTCTGTGTTATACAGTAGCACCAAACAGGAAGTGTGAGCTGGAGGCAATCGCAGGAGGCAGCTGACACAGGACAGATCTGCAGAAAGAGAAAGGATGAAGCTACTAGCGTTCCACTCCAAACTGCAGTCTAGGTTTAACCTCTGATCACCCTATAGGCTTTTGTTCAGTTGCTATCTACAGTTATCTTGCTTCATTGGGAGTTTTGAACTTGGATTAAGCAGTACAAGTTTAATAAAACAGCTTTTTCCTCCTTAATTAAAGAAGCAAAATGTATAGAAGACTTCAAAATTTCACCTTTTAGGAGATACTGTAGGACCAGAGAGTTAAAAATATTCTCTGAATCTGGGATATTTATCCTGACAAAGGGAAGATTAGTTTCTCTGGTTTATAGCTTAAGAACTGCTGCCTGTCTTCATGAGGCAGACAGCTGGTGGCACTTAAGTTCCCCGATACCACCCTCTTCTCACATAGGGTATTAGAAGGCATTTTTTGAAGGTGTGGTGTGTATGGTGGTGGTGGTGGTTTGGTTTTTAAGGGAAAGAATATTTTGGATGAATGTAGACTTGACTCTTTTCCTTTGAGATACTAGTAGCAGAATTCCTGTCTCTTTCTGAATGGTTTCTTGTAATCCCACAGGGAAAGAACATGTGTCCTTAGTGGGAAGTTTTCGCCTTACAAAAACTCCTTCCCTAGACCATCTTTTCTTCCAAGCTGAGATACCAGCAGTAGAATTTCGGGGGATATAGAGTTCAACACTCATGATTCCGGCTTCTTGCTTCTCTCCCCTGCAGGAGGTGGGAGAACAGGCTGCAAAATCCAGCAATTAAAGAAAAAGAATAAATGTGTGATCAGTCCTAAGATGGTCACATACTCTGTGTTACACATGCTACTGCCAGGATCTGCAAATATTTGTCTGATCAGGCTCCACAGGGTTTAGAGCAACAAGGACTGAGTTGCTCTCCCACAGCTCCCTTTTTCTCCCCTCCCTATTACTCCTCCACCCCTGCTGTTTCCCAGTCCTCCCAGGTTTCAGGATAAGACACACAACATTTTGTTATTCAGTCAAAACACTTGGGTGACCTTGGAGGTAGAAACGTCTGGCCAACTGACATCCTAGCATTTGCTCAAGCACATCCTTCCCTATTCCACAGCTCCTGTAGATTCTGTGGGTTGCAGTTATGTTTTTAATATTATTTTCTTTTTTCTCTCCCCTCCACCCTAGAGAAATTAAGTTAATTTTTTTCCCTTTGAAGGTTTGTGTCAATGAACAGTCAAAGAGTGAGATGCGAACTTGCGTAGAGGAACCACTGGCAAAACATTTGAATGCTGTGCATCTGTGTGAGAAGAGAAATGTCAGAAGTAGTTAGGAAAAAAATGAATAACCCTGATCCAGCCCTGTGATTCTTCTCCTGCCAAGTTCTCCAGTACTCTGGCTGATCTAGCAAAGCTTTGACAAGGCTCTCTGTTAAAGCTTTCTTTCTCCTGTTTACCTGCTGTCCAGCTTAATTGGGAAATTTTGAGTTCAATAGGAAATGGTCATTAAAGCTTCAGGTCGCACTAGCAACAACAGGCTGGAATCAAAACAAACCCAGGCCCGCCACCACAACAAGGTGATGTGGCCCCAATCCAAGAGAGACTGGGGCAGGGGGGAAATAGGAGGGAAATCACTGCTCTGGGCTTCCTCTGAGCTGCTCTTGTCCCTGTCTGGTGCATGTGGAGCTGTGCCTCTGTACTGTGAGGAGAGGACCTGGCACTTGGGAATAATGAAAACAAGCTCCCTTCTAGCTGTGCAATGACCGCTTTCTTGTCTCCCTACACAGACCTGACCATCATGTCCATGGACAGTTCAGTCCTATTGCGGGAAACCAAGCAGGTTTTCCAGTTAATATTTTGCCTCATCTGTAATATCCCTTGGTCTTTTGCTCATCTTCTCCTGTGTCCTGAGTTGCCAGTCATTCCCAGCTCACTGGATCCAGTCCACTTATGGACAGTTCAGACTGAATACAGCTGCCATTTTATTGAGTTTTCTTCCACATCTGATAGGCCAGCTACTGATGTACTAATGCTACTTAAATGATGTGTTATTTGGGAAGGAAGGAGATACACGCTGCAGGTGTGAAAGGAGTACACACTGCAGGTGAACTGACTTGGTCCAAGTCTTTTTCAGGTATTTAACAGTACATGCCTTTTTTCCTTTTTCTTTTTCCCCCAGAGGTTCATGCTGATCTACCAAGAAGGCTCTGTTTAACACTCTCTGAAAATGGGCACATTGCTGATGTTTAGCCGGGACAGAGTAATGGCAGACGAGTCAAAGTATAACAAGGAGCTCACACATAGAATGAAAAGGTGCTGCTCAGTGGTCCAGAAGAAACATACAAAGGTCACAAAATTTCCTCCTGCCCTCAACTCCCGTTTGAATACTCCCCCTTCTTCCCATCATCACATTTAGCCAGAGCTGCAGAGGGAGGCAGCAATAGCCAGCAAGCAGGTTTTTACCAGCTCCTTATTCGAAGGGCTGCTTCTACATTACAAGGCATTTAAGCACTCCGGGCTTACCTTGAGACCTGACTCAGTCTTCAAGTTACCTCAGCTCCAGGGAATAAATTCAGCTGGTGGGAACTATCCCAGCTTCTAAATTAGGTAGACAGATTGAGTCTTTAATGTGTAGCAGAGACACAGGGATGAGCTTAACTCCTCACTTACTGAAGATGAGGTAAAGTGCTTCTGAGGTTTGGGCTCAAACTTTGATTCTGAGATGTCCTCTCCCTTATCATAAGCCACCCGGAGCAAGGTAGAGCAAAGCTGAGAGAAGTCAAGACCTTCTGTAAAGCGAAAGTCTTACTATGCATCACTCATCCATTTTCTTTGCTCATTTTCTCTCCCCTCTACCTCTAGGTTGCAAAAACGGTATGCAAGGCACAGACCTGTCTTGTATTTTTGGAACATGCCTAATGAGCTTCAGATCCTACAGCAACCTTAAAACAAACATACGGAGAATATGTTTAGTAGGGGAGAGTTTTCTGAGTTAGTCAGCAAAGGCAGGAGATCCAGTGATTGCAAGGTAAAGTCAGAAGGTAAACTAGAAAATGAGCTGCAAGTTTTTGACTTTCAGCATGAGGATAATTAACTGCTGCAAGAGATTCACTAAACACTTGGTGAAATCAAGGCAGGGAGTTGTCTTAAAATTTGCATGCTGGTTCAACCACAAAATTACAAGCATAAAAGTGGGAATTACTGAGTGAGGCTTTCTAGCCCATGAGAGGGAATAGAACAATTAGAAGATAACTTTTTTTCCCCCTTTCTGGCTGTAGAATGGGAAACTTTTCTTTCTTCTTCAATATGTGTATAAATTGTTCCTCCAGTCTCATCTTTTTACTGAAACCCATTAAAGAAATAGGGTGGGCTTCTTTTCTACTCCTTTTGTCATCTTCCAGTTCAATGGTATGCATCACATGCTAATGGAAGGGAAAGGAAGGGAAAAAAAGAAAATGAATGGAAGGGAAAGGAGGGGAAAAAACAAAGGAAAGGAAAGGAAAGGAAAGGAAAGGAAAGGAAAGGAAAGGAAAGGAAAGGAAAGGATAAAGAAAAGAAAAAAGAAGAAAGAAAGAAAGAAAGAGAGAAAGAAAGAAAAGAAAAAAGAGAAAAGATGCATAATCTACAAATAGTCTTGCAAGCTGCTTTCGTATTAAACTTTTCTTTCACACAGATACACAGCAAAGAGTTTCCAAAGAATAGAAATTAAATAGCCATTCTGATCTCTTCAGCACTCAGATTATATTGCTTATGCCATTCCCCAGAAGCCATGCTTTCTGGAGTTTGCTTTGGAGTTCTTTCTGAAGACATCAAAGATCCATTCGGCTATTCCAGCGCCTGCACGCCTGCTCTAATTTTGTGGTTTTGTACATGTGGAGTTTAATGCAGATTTCCAGGGCTCACAGCCTGTCAGGGTGCATGAGAGTCAGCGCGGTCTGACCTAGGGAGAGGAATGACTTTGAGTTGATCAGATCTAGGGTAGGGATTAGATCAGCTGTATAAAGAGAATTCAATTCCCTCTAGATTCTGGGATAGCAATGACTGGTTGTCTTTAGGATTGACTGTTATTACTGTCTAGTTTCTTGTCAGATAATTTGGCAGTACCTCCAGATTTCTGTAGGGGATAAATTGAGAGTGTTCACACTGCTATACTGAGAGTATCAACTAGATTGCACCATGATTAGCTTGAAGGCCTTCTCACAGACAAGAAATGTGGACAGACTGCATATTTGACCTCAGGATCTCTCCTACATCTTATTATAAACATAATCATTATGTTCTTGAAGATGTCCTTTAAGAGGGCTCTTACACAGGCTCCTCAGATCTGAGGTATCTGGTTCACCTCAAGTTATATGTTACACTGCATATAATGTTATATGCATTCCCACCATTGCAAGCACATCATCCTCTAGGCTACATTGTGTTTCATAGCAAAACCTTGCATAAGTGCTTTAACTTCTGCACTGAAGGCTTGAATCAGTCACATCCACACTCCAGAGGTTTCAAGCCTCCTTGTGGAGCATCCACTGAACCCAGAGGGGTGTGTGACACAAGAACACACAACCCATCTATGGACTTGCTAAGAGGCCACAGGTAAATTATTTCAAGGCAGAGACTGGAGGATGCAGACAGCCCACAGGAAACCAGGGGAGACACCTGCCCACAGCTGTGCCAACCCTGTGTCTTGGAACTGCCATGCAACAAGACGATCTGTGAAGAGACTCACTCCATTTAATTCCATGTTAGCACAACCTGCAGTTTTAAAACAGTTCCGTAGTTATTACAGGCAGATAATTTGTAGCTTTGTTTAAAGCGCAGGACAGCTGGAAGGAGTGCTGAGCTGCTCAGAGCACAGATGTTTTTAATGAGTTACAAAATCAAGGTCTGAGACTGAAAATCAGACTGAGATTGAAATTAATTCTCTTCAGGTGATCAGTGGAAGTTATCAGTTTCCCCAGCAAATGGCTATGGGAGCAAACAAACAAAAAAGACATAAAGAAAATGGAGATGGCATAAAAGGTAAACAAACCCATAGGACTGGATTTATAAAAGGGGGAATGGAGTGGTGTCTGAAGGTGTGTCTGAAGTGCAGGATCAGCCAAAAATGCGTTTCCCAGAGCAAAAGAAGAGCTAGGAAAAATGGACATCTTTATTATCAGCATGGAGTGATCCTGAGCAGAAAGACAGCAAAGTGGTGTGATAAATACCAAAAGGAGACAAATATGCACAAGCCCTGGAGGGTGCTGTGACTGTACCAGAATAGGAGCTGCAGACCTAGTTTGCTGGTGACTGAAAGGAGGTACATGACTGTGTGCATGCTGTAGATGCTGAAGCTTCTCTTTATGGCTCTATTTCAGAGCTATACAACTGAGGTCCTTTTGCAGAGGAAATTGTTACATCTGAATCCGCCAAGACACAGATGAGCTAGCAGGAGATAGGAAGTGGACAAAGCCATCCTAGTCTAAGAAGGAGTTCACATGGAGTTTACCCCTATGAGTGCTTGGATTCCTACTTTTTACTGGTAGTTATCCGCACAATGCCCTGATGAAGTAGGGAAGCATTTGCTGTGTTTTTCCAGACAAACAAAGCACTGAGTAGATTCAGTAATTACCCTGGGGAATTTCCTTTGTCACTACCCACACGTGTTTTCAACGTGATGTTGGCTTCTGACTGGTCCTGGTTTTACTTTGATCCACCAGACATTCTCCTTCAGCTTGCACTAACCAAGAGCTGGGATCTTTCAGTGGGTAAGTCTGCAAGTTACTGGTGCAGCAAACATTTTATTACTGGATGTTAGCAGTTCTTTCATGAAATTCTGAGTAAGGGGAAGGAAATTCCAGACCAATTATGTACCAAAGGAGTAAAATTCATCAAAGAAACAAAGCCTTGTAAATTAATCACTCAACTGTTGGTCTTTTTTATTTTTTCTCCACTCACATGGACAGGACCCTACGTGGCTGGAGGAAAAAAATCCCAATAAAAAACGTTGGTTTTGCCTACACAGCATAGACTGATTAAAGGCCTTTTGCTGGGTTGTTATCCTTTTATTAGCATGAATCTAATAATAATAATATCACCACAAGTATATTTACTTTGCAGATGCCAGGGGGCCTCCAGGCAACTTAATAAAATGCAGCTCAAAGAGCACTTGATCATTAATAGGACAACGTGATGAAATAAAACTGAGAGCAGGGGTGAACTGAAAGCCATGGATCCATCTCCACTGCCTGTAGGCCGATAATGAGCCAGCTAAAATGCCTGTCCTCTTTTAGCAACAGCTTCAGAGCACTGTGTAAGTTGAACACAATGGATGTGTTAGCTATTGGCATCTGCAAAGTAAACAGATCCATATATTCCAGTCCTAGGCTTCTGAAAACAATATGCTAATCTGCCTCTGCTCGGAGCTCTTTGGCTCTGGAATTCATCATGAGGCCAAACCCACAAAAAGGCAGAAAGAAGACCAAATCCAAAGCTGTGGAAGGCATCAGAAAGGCGTCCAAGTTTTCGGGTGGGTTTTGGTCAAGCCTAGTTTTCTCCTGCCTTTCGCTTTTACTCAAGTACAAAGAAAAACTTTAGAGACAGGATGCTTTTGAAAGTAATCTGAGTTCTTTAATGACATTGAGAAGTTTAATATGACAGTCCTGGACAACCTTCTGTTGTTACCACATGACACAGAGAGTACATTTCCGGGCTCAATGATGCCCCTTTTTCAGCCCTCACTCACTGCTGTTGGCACTTCTTAACCCTTGAAATATTCCTGCTCAGATAAGGTGGAGGAGCTGCATGCACTGACTTGTCCAGCTGTGTCTAGTGGCATCTGTCGCTGGGTAAATGAAAGAAATGTCTCTATCCTAATGGTTCAGCATGATGTGTCATTTTTCACCTTTGCACCCTTTCTGCTGTGACCATTGGGATGTGCTCCCAGTGACCCGTGTTGGTGATACAACCTGCTGTAGAAGTTTGCATCCAGAAAGAGCTCATACATAGGTAAAGGATGTGGAGGAGGCAGTCTACATTTTCAGAAATAATAGAGAAGTGGGAAAGACATGCCAAAGAATCAGACACTTGTGGAGCTAGTGGAGAAGAGGGAAAAGGACATTGCTCCTGTGGAGATTCAGTTCTGTCTTAACCTCCACCTGCTGTGGACTTTCTCAGCTTGTCCTCCATTTCCCCTTGCCTTTTGGATCCCATCCCTATTCTCTGTGGGAAAGCACTGGCAGCAGACAGCTGCAAGGGATCAGATCCAAGAAGTGGCTCCATGCTTAAAGCCAGATGTGTGGCAACAGAATGTGGATGAGGAGGCGGAGAGGGAAGGAGCTGGGAAGGATAACCTTGAGCAGCTGGGAGAGAGGAATGGAGCTGTTTGTCCCATGCCCATGACACAAGTGGTGGAAGGATAAGAATACTCTGAAACTGAGCTCTGAAGAAGAGCCTCCATGTGCTGCTTGGATAGATGTGATAGCTGTCCAGGAGCTGAATGGACACTCAATTCTCCCACATTGTATGTTTGAAAGGATGGGGAAGTGGGAGGTGGCATTTATTGACTGGCATTTTTCCAAAGTAGAGGAACAATACAAATCCATAAACATTCTCATGTGCTGCCACAAACAGAGTTGCTAACTAACTGGATCATGTCCCTGACCCTTTAACACTGCAGTCCGTGGAGCCTGGCAGAGGGACCACATTGCATGGTACAGTCTTGACCGTACCGCTGAAGTGCTATTTAGTGAACCCACAGGCTTGTTCTGGGCAGGCAGTAGGGAATACGTTCAAACGCAAACACATTTACCTCCACACTGATTTTAAGAAGCCATTTTTGCAACGTATCAAGACAAAAATTACTGTCAAAACATCCTCTCTGTCCATCTAGTCAGCTGTTCAGGGTGATAGAGATTTAACAGTCTTCACTTGGCAGCAGTCTAATTATCTGAAGTTGCCGCCATATACACAGATCCCAGCACCAGGTTCAAAATATAATAGAAGAGGAATTTCTTTCAGTAAGTGAATTGATACCTAATTAAATCAGGTATAATTACAAAATGGCTAGTGAGTTTTCTGTGATGAAATCCTCCTTGGCTGCAAGAGTCTGAAGCTGCTGGCTCAAACCCCACAAACTGTGCATGGAAACACAGTACATGTAATTAGATTACAGATTAAAAGAGATTTTATGAAAACGTTTGTGAGAACCATATAAAAAGCTAAAATTTGGAAAAAGTAAAAAAAACAATTAAAAATTTAAATCTAAATAATGATTGTGAAATTATGAAATTTGGACAGTGCACAAATGCACAGTGGGAAATGAATTCTAGATATAACAAGCATGGGTTACACCATACTGAGTTATACATGTATCTGACAAATATGAAGCCAGGCTCTACAGATGATGTATTTTAAGGTACAGATACGTGATGAGAAAGGGCAGAGTTAAGGCTGAACTTTTCCGCCGTCCTTCTAAATGACGTTCAGATTAGTGCTACGTAGACAATGGGGGTTTTGCACAGGATGTTTTATTTTAGCATTAATCTCAACTCTCTCCCACCCCTTCACCTCTCTGGATCTCTGGGAATGAGAGTGGTTCTCACAGGAGTGCTTTCCTGTGACCCAATTATCTAAACAAATATAAAAAACATAAAAGGGTCCCCACCTAAGTCATGTCATGATAACTCAAACTATTTTTTATCCTCCCTGAAAGGAGAAGCTAAAAATACACATTGTTTGTTTGTGACCAATGATAAATGGACCGTGCCTCCTGCTCTCAGGGGGTAAGAAGCCAAATCACAAATGAACTAAATATCACTGCATATATCCCTGTACTCAGCACTCTCAGCAGAAAATCTGGGATTTTTAATGAATAAGAGGTGTGCTTCTCTCACACAAACTCTACATGCCCTTACTGATACAGAGGTAAATTCTTTATGTTGCAAACAAAAGGTGTCTGAAAGGAGGTCAGGTTTTTTCAGGGAAAAGTAACCTAGATGTTTATGGTGATTGAGGTCATGGCAAGGGATGCTGGTATCAGTGTATTGTACTTCATATTATTCAGTAGATGTACGGAAGGAAGGAAAAGTGTTTTGGTTTGGTGGACTTTTTTTCTGCCCAGTGAGTTATCTCCTTAACTTTGATACATATGAAGAGTAGCTGAACTCCATTTACGTCTATTTACTCTCTACTGCACCCCTTAGCTCTGGCTCTGACTTGCAGTCTGTATTTCAGAACTTTAGAGAAAAGAAAAGAAGCCACAAAGTCCTCAAGGCGAGGACTTCAGCAGCTCCTGTGCCTGTGACACATGAAAGATGGAATATTACTGGATCACTGCGGAAAATCTTGAGCTATGATTTGGTTCTGTGTCAGATTTTGTATACCACTATTTGCCCTAGGGCCAGTCTGCTATTTATGAGTTGAATTTCACAGTCAATTGACAAGGAAGATCATGAGTATCAGGTATTTGTGACTCTCCTCATCATCTAATCCATTGTTTATTTGTAAAGTATATATAAAGTATATGATATATAAAATATACCATATTTGTTATTCCATACCAGGTATTCCCTAGTTTTGAAAACTGTGGCCAACCAGTCAGGAAGGATTTGCAGCATCAAATAACTCTGGGTCCAGACTGGCAACCTAGCCAGTCCACTGCCAGACATTGACAGGTGATCACTGGTTCAAAATCATGGGTTGAAAATAACATGGACAGACAGACAAGAGCAATCGAGTTCTTTCCCCCTACCCCAAGTCCCCTTTTCCTTCCAGATCCTAATACTGTCTTTGGACAGAAGATCTTCTGAGGTTAGAGATGGGTTTTGTGGAACTGCTCTGCAGTGATGTACAAATAACATAAATTTATTTACTCACAACATCATTCATTTCCCCCATTAAAAAAAATAAATTCTCCCCCTCACTGCAGAACAATTAGTACTGTCACTTCCCCTGGAAACAAGCAACATCCAAACCAAGCCCTTTGTGAAACCACTGACCACGCTGAACAGCATCAGTTACCTCACTCCACCTGCTTTTTTCATCTTCCCTGTGGGAAGACTTTCCCATTAGCCAAAAAGAAGTTTTTTTCTTTCTTTTCATATGTCAGCATAAGGAATTAAGTGCAGCAGCGAGACTCTGTCATGTTAAAGGTCAGTTGCATAAGTTTTCTTAAATGGCAATTAAATGATTCTATGACAAACAGGATACACTCTGAGTGCAGACATCAGCTCCAACCTTGGGACCTGGGAAAGTCTGGGAAAGAAAAAAATGCTTTGGGAAATAAACATAACACCCAAAACTGTAAAAGCAGATGAATCAGCAGAGAAACTCTATCATTTTCCCTATGTCAGTAAGGAAATGCAAAATGTAGTAACACTTTAATTTCTTGCTCAGAGAAACGGCCTGTCTTAAGATCAGCTGTTCATCCTATGCTGTTAAAAACAACCTGTTCAATTACCCAGTGCTAGCCCTGTGAGTGATCAGGCATTTCAGCAATTTGAGGGTAGAAGAGTCATACTAATGCCACATCTGCTAAAAGATACACAGCTCTGTGGTATGAGTCTGGGAAAAGGGTGATGCACGGTTACAGAGTGTTGTGTGAATGAGAGAAGAAAGAGCAACACTTCCCGGGAGAGAAAGGACAGGAGAAGCTGTCCCAGACCTGCTGCTCCTGGCCAGCAGCTGGACTGAAGCTTCAGAGAGGAGAGTGTTCAGGAACACATGACAGCCCCATGAAGAGAACCAGTCTGAGCCACAGCCTCTTGCAGGATGCATCCATAACCCACCCACTTCATCCAATCATCCTGTGTATGTCTCAGCAGGAGAGTGACTACCCTGGAGGGTTCATCTAATGCTTAACCTTTTTCCCATATAGATTTTTGCTGGAGCCTGAGACACTTCAGCTTTGCTGGACAGCATTGGAGAAAGTTAAGGTCTGCATATAGAAAGGGCTACAGTGGGCTGCAGGGTGGAGACATAAGGACCAGGTGTCCTGTATGTCTCATATTTTCTGCCTAGGTAAAACAATGCACAAGGCAAAACAAAATGGAGTTGGAGGACCCCAAAGAAGACTTCAGTCAGAATAGCATAACCTGATTAATGGCACAAGTCTGGACAGTGTCAGCAAGCCAAGCATTTTTTTGACAAACAATGAGATGTTGACTTGCCTTAAAAAGCTCACTGGGCACAATATGATGAGGAAAGGAAGGAAGCAATAAAAGTGCCTTGAACAAAGATGGAAAAAAACCCCATGCTTCCCAGTTAATTCCAGATCTAGAAGATCTGGAGTGGATTTCGGTGAGGAGAAACATGAGTCAAAAGATACTCTCTTGAGAGCCGTTTTCCTGGGAAAGTTCATGAGATATATAGGCTTCCTTAGACAAAGTGACTGACAGCAGAAAGCAGGGAAATGCAATACCGTTTGGTCTAGAATGTGTTTCCTTGGAAGACAGTTTTGAGTTTTGGATGAGAACAGGATAGAAAGGGGGAAAGGGCATAGTAGGTTCAGTTGAGCAAAAAGGGTGAAAAAAAAAATACAACAAAGAGGAAGAGTTCCTTGGTCTTTCAGTGCCATTAAAAAAATAAAATTCCCAAAACTTGAGGACAACCCAACACACTGGGCTGGGAAGTGCCAACAGCTAAGGATGATCTCAGGGATGAGAAGGGGAGTCTGAAATTACAGAGGGAAAGAAGCAATCCAGGCCTGGACTCTCCCTTCTGCCTCTTCTCTCCAAGTCTTTCCTTGCCAGTGAGAGGTGACTTTGGAAAATATGAAAAATAGGATGGAAAAGCAAAATTCACTTGGCAACATCCAATTTCAGGGGCTAGAAAGGAGAACTGAAGAGGATCCAGAGGCTGAGTTCCTGACCTCAAGAAGAATCCTGAGGGATATTTCAGCTACATTAATTCCAGCAGGCAGCGGGACATCCTGGCAGGAGATGCTGCAAGGAGGAAAAGACTGAAGGGAAATGTTCTTGCCTAAACTAGGGCTGATTAATACCTTAGGAACCATGGGTCTGCTCTCTGATTTCGCAGTGCACAGTTATTCACCAATCTGTCCATGGCAACAGGTGAAAACTATGAAGTAGGCAACAGCCTGTAGGATCTTTCAAGGAAAACTCAGATCTGGCATGAATCACCAATTGGAAAGTTTCAAGGAATAACCAGTGTAAAAACTCTTCTGTATTCTTTTTCTTCTAGTCTTATTGTTTAGGTCCCAGCTTGAGAACAGAAACAGAAATGCTAAAGGAGAGCTTCTTCTTGTGCTTTTCATAAAGACATCATATTCCTAGTTTGCTAGCAAAGCTGGGAGGCTCTGCCTGCAAACCTCAGGACTCAGCAGAAACAAGCCAGCAGATGATAATGTTAATGTACCAAGTCAGATGACACTTTGGTCTTGACACCGGGCTCTACACTTGAGCCCTTTAACTGATTGGGGCATCCTGGCAGCAGCAAGTGTACAACTGAGGCCCTGTACCATGAGGATCTCAGTCCCCAGTCAAGATCCTGTAAAACAGGAGTTTGGATTTCATCTGGGATGAAAGATGTGAGGCCCCAGCAAGAACAATTACCACATTCACCTGTCTGTGGCACCGTTCATCAGAACCTCCCTAAGATAAATGTAAGACATGCTTTATTTTGGCTAGGGAGAAACAACATCTCTCTGCTGTAAGCTTAAGAGCTGAAGAAGAGCACCATATCCTATCGAAACAGAAGAGAGAGTTTGAGTCAGAAGAATGTAAATCAGCAGAGCTGGAATACAGCCAGGACAGTGGCATTTGCACCAGAGCTGCAATCAAATGTACTAGAGAATTTCTAAAGACCAGAGCTGGTCAGGAGCTCAGATTTATATCTATCAATCCACAGCAACCTTGAATACCAGGCTAGGGTGTTGGCTGATAGTTGATTCAAGGAATAAAAATGCCACCTTTGGTTACACTGCCTTTAGCAACCAAGCAATGCTCTGTAGGTCTCCCACTCAAGCAACCAAGCAATGCTCTGTAGGTCTCCCACTCAAGCAACCATTCAATTTTCTTTATGGGCTCTGACAAGATTGAAGGAGCAGAGGATAAGTGTAAAGGTCCCTTCTGAATTATGCTGGTGAAGTGGCAGAGTTCTTGGTCCTAAACTGTGGAGAGAGGTAGTGCTTTTTTAACCAGACTGACAAAGCTACCTGGAAAGTTAAACAAGTTTCGGGGGTAAGGCTTTATTCAGATCTGAGAGAAATTCTGCAGCCTCCAGACTACCTACAGGTCCAGAATAGGAAATAGAAATCCCTGTTTTAGTTATTTTCTCTTCATTTAGTAGTTTTTGAATATCAAGATTATCTTCCAAGCTTTAAAAGTTGTTATCATAGCCTAAGTTTCACAGTTATGGGATAGGGAGGATTTAGAGGAGAGGCTATTCATTCAGAGACTGCTATAAGATTAGCACTAACAATTTTGTGCATCCCTAAACAATCTCCTTGGGTGCATTATCTAAACATCTCTCCTTATTTTAACTGCCCAGCGCTAGAGTCAGACAGAAAAACTTGTTATACAGATGAGAAACTGAGGTAGGGGGCAAATTAAAGCAGTATTTTCCAGGGCTGCCTGAAAAAAAAAAAAAGAAGAAAATACTTGTGTTCATTTTGGAGAGCAGCTCCTCTTCATCTCAGTGAAGTTAATGCTCTCCTGTAAGATCTCGGCCTGTGAGCTGTTGCAGTTTATTCTGACTCTATAAAATGGTGACAGCAGCAGACCAAGAATTATCTCTCTGTAACAGGAGGGAGGGTACTGTATTTACTATATTTGCTGATACACATCAAAAGAAGTGCAGGGTGGGAAGAAAGAGAAAGAAGCAGCTTTGTTCTTGCAGCAGTTTGTTCAACAAAGCCCAGACTGTTTCAGTTATAGTGGATGCTCCATGTTTATTCCGAAAATTTATGGTTTAATTAATTTTGGGGTGAGATAGCGAGCATGGTTCAGTGCCAGATCAGGTGAAATATGATCCTAGCATTTCAAGAATTCAAGCAGCTGAGGGAGTTGACTGAGTGGCACCTGAAATCCAATAAAAGCCAGCACAATGGGAAGCCCTGGTATCTTAAAGGAAGATCTTTGGAGATTTTAAATATGTCGAGCAGGGTGGCAGCGGGGAGGGGAGTGGGCTAGATTCAGACTATCACAGTGCCTGACGAAAACATGCTGGTTTTCCTTGCCTGCGGTTCTGTAACTGAGCCTGTGTTTCAGAGAAAACTTTAGGAAAGCACAAACCCCACAGAGCACAAAAACCACCACAACACTGAATTGCAGGCAAAGAGTTTAAGGAAAATAAAAATAAAAGTTTTAAGAAAGATCCTCTTTAATTGCTTTCCAGTTTGAAGAGAGGCCATATTCAGTCATTGTTCGTAACTTTCTCTCTTCTGCTAGGGAAGGCTGGGAACATACATCTGGCTTTTCTTTTAAAGTATTGATATATATTTTTAAAGGCAAGATCTTCAGTCAGGCAATACCAGAATCCTGAGATTTCAGAAACAACACAAGTATTGAAAGAGTGATTCTTATATCCCTTGTGCAATACTGTATGAATATATTTCATGTATGAACATGGCAATATTTCACAGCTGCAGTACTGCATGGTTTGACAGCTGTGTCAGAGCATCTCATAGTATTTGTTCTGCATCTTCTTCACAACAAGGAAATTGTATTTTTCATTGTTTATAAATTAGGAACCATGGCACAGGACACAGAGAATTTGAACAGTAGAAATAAAGACTAAAGCTCATATCTTCTGCAGTGTAAATTACTATTTTAAATACTGCAAAGTTCTTCCCCAGGGCAGAGAGGGAGGAATCTGCTGAACCAGGACCGTACTGAAACAGGGTGACATCCCTGAGTCAGATCCTTGGCTTTTGCAGTGTGAATGTAGATAAGGCAAAAGCAGGAATTTAAATCACTCTCCAGAAATTGCCAGCTCTCCAGAGGAAAGTAGGAGGAAATGAAGCATGTGGGATTACCTATAGCATCTTCCCTTATGCTGGAAGGGAATATATGGCTCACTTGGTCCAGTCCTAGTATTTAATCTCCCTTTCACCCTGCTGCCTTCATTTTTTATGATAAGTAAACACCCTGGCTTGTCTTTCACAGAAGCAGGCACTGCAGACAGGAGTCCCAGGTCTTTCGTATAGGGAATGCTGATTTCTGTAAATGCTGTGCTATGAGATGTCTCAGCTTTAACTGGCAGCCTCAAAGCAGAGATCTAAGAACTTGGTCTCTGGAGAGTCTGTTCTGTTATCCACAGGGCTTGTCACAGCTAATGACCTGCAGTATTTGGGAAAGGTGGAAAAAAGTAAATAAAAAAATATTTCCTTTCCCATCTCCTTGCATATTTTCCCATAAGCTGGTTAAGTTACAGCTTCTGCTGCATCACACATGTACCTTTTCATTTTAGTGTCTGGTCCTGACCTTTGCTCATGGCATTCAGTCTCCCATGCACACCCTGCTTACTCTTCTTTTGTAATTTATGACATACACTGTACACCCATTTCCTTCTGCCCTTAACTCTGCTGCGTGTGTTCTTGTTATCTCAGCTGCTTGATAGATTTGCCATCTTCTAGCTAGCTTCCAAGCCTGTTCTCATAACAGCCCCTCTCTTGGACAATATTCCACTATTTATGAGGGATTCAGCCCAGTGTGCAAATTCACATAGCTTGCCATGACTTCCCAGCCTAGTCAACAGCCTTCCCTGTTGGGTGAGGGGAAGTGATATCTGTGCAGTATTCACGTCTTGCATGGCTTTTGAGGTTTATAGGATTCATTCACTTTTCAAGACTATCAGATTTCATTGCTAACCCTTTCCAAACTGAAAAATTAGCACTGAACATGATTCTTCCTCATAGTCTGCTCCTCTACTGAAGGCAGGTGACATTTGGCTATTTTTGGTTAATGTTTTTCTTATTATTTTGTGCTCTAAATAGGAACATCACAGCAAATGCAGGCTCTAGTCAGCCTGTGAATCTTTAGCAAGAGTTTATTCCTCCTCCATGCTGGTTTTGTAGAAAATCACCGCAATGCTCCAATTATTTCTACTGAACTTCAGTTTTCCACTCTTCTAGGAGACTCTTCCTTTGCCTCCTCAAGCCAGCTAAGACCTAAGACTGCTTCTTTCCTCATGGGAGAAACAGGTCATGAAGAAGAGATCTGGAAATGCTGCATCTCCTGCTGAAGGGCTGGGGAGCAGAGTAAGAGGCAGCCAGAACAGATGTGGGTACACAGGGCTGCTGTGTGAGGAGAGGTAATTCAGGGTGGTCAGCCAACAAGCCAGTAGGTTAAAAGCAGCTCTTAGCTGAGCAGCAGTGGGGTTGAGCTGCAGGAAGAAGGTGAGTCCTGCAGTCATACCTAGTCTTGGTTTGTTTAGCAATGGAGAATTTGGAGAAAGTGGGAGTCTGCAGGTGGACTTCTGAGAATCCCACTTCCCCTTTTCTCTTGGTTTTATGTCTCCTGGTATCATAACTGTGTTGGTCTAAGACTTCCATTGACCAACTTGTTCCACTGATCAATGAGTCTGTACAAAGGACCTGATGAAGGAAACTCAGCACTTGGTCTTTTGGGTGCTAACCTCAGAAATCCCAGTGTGTTCTGTCTTCCCCATTGTCTCCTATTGCCCTCTTTCTGCCCACAAATAAAACCCTGTTACACATCTGCTTTTCTACAACTGGCCAGGAAGGGCTGAGGATCTGCATGATGGTCATGTAACTGCCATTGTTTATCCAGCTGGCTTTTCTGTGATAGAAGTTATCTGAATGATGAATGCATTTTCCTCTTAGGACAGGATCCGTTTCCTGGGATGCATCACCTGGCTCTTCTTAGGTCATTTCTTTTAGCATCTGAGCTGCTGTCTCACATTTCTGGTGTCTTTGGTATTTAGCTGATGTTGACTGCAGGCTTCAAGGTGCGGAGGAGGAGTGAGAGAGGAAGACAAAGGAACTCCCAGAAGCAAATCAAGACGTAAATATGTCTCCACTTCAACCACAGGTGTAACTGGAACCTACAAAATGGTACCCAACGTAGCTTTGATCTTACCGCCTTATGTCCCTCATGAACAAGATATGACTGAATGACACAAGCCAAAAGTAGTTTAGAGGATGGAGAAAAGGAAAGCTGATGGGGG
>JANHGB010059703.1:0-29023 GCA_026283785.1 Coracopsis vasa | reverse complement strand
AAGTTTTTGCTATTAGTATGAAAGTAAGACAGTAGTCAGGCTCACATCTCCAAGTATATAAATTCTGAAGTTTGGATTACCATCTTTTCATTTCAGCAAGCCTGTTGTTATAGGAGTTTCTTTACATGTTGTCTTACAAAGTGAATGATTCTAGTATGCTGGTAGTCTTTAGATTAGAGTAGGTGACTAGTGTGTCCTTGTGTAGCATTCTAGCTACACCTGGGTGGAGGAGTGAAGTTTCTTTTCACAAAGGATACAGAAATTTAAAGTGATTCTTTTTTTCTTCCAAATTGTAATTTTCTCTTTTTCCCTCTCTGCCTCCTTGACCCCCAAATTGGGAATTCCCTACAAGTAAAAGTTCCAAGAAACATATATATTTTCATGTCAGTCAAAGCATCTGTTTTGACAAAAAACTGGTTTTGTGCTGAGCAGTGGATTTTGCCAGATAAGACCTTGAGTTTGCTTTTACCTTATTTTCTATGATTTTATAATTATATAAGTAAGTATATTTTTAGCAAAGCTTATCATATCATATACTCTTTTAAAATAAAACCAAACAAAAAAAAGTTTATCAGGAACAGTTGAAATCTTCTATTCTGAAAGTATTTGTATGTTTTGACCCATTTTCCTTAAGCAAAATTCCCATTCAATCTACCAAATTTTCTACCAGCATGTAACTTGGAGAAATTCCAGTTTTGATAGAATGAGATTCATCTAAAATTTCTTCTTAATGTGAGTTTAGAGTAAAAAGTAACCTACCTTTCTTTATTTTTCAAATCCAGTTATGACAGGGCACCATAATCCAGGACATAGAAGACTCTTCGCTGATTGCTCTATGACATTCAAATGCAATATTGTCAATATAAGCATTCTTCTTATAATCCACCTAAAGAAGAAACACAGCTTTGTTTTATATTCTTATCATACAGGGGAAAAAAAGTTGTACTCTGGAAGGAAAGAGAAGTAGAACTGAAGTTTCAGACCACTCCTTACTTTCCTCTTATGACTATGCAGTCAATGATGTGAGCTATTAAAGCAATACAGTCACTCCACAAGAAAAAAGAAATGCTCTGGGCTTATGCAGCGTTTTACAGGCTCTAGCAGTCCCATGGAAACTTGAATCAAATGAGGTTATGAATCAATAGCAAGGGAAAAGAATATGGCAATGTATCACCAGAGACTAATAAAAATCAAGAGAAACATTTCTTCTGTTTGCCTTTTAGATAATCATATCTGTAGCTGTAACTAGTACTCTATCTAGTACTCTATGCCATCACTGTTGTGATAGTGTAGCTTCAGGGTTTATTCGCCTTTTTTAAACCAGCATGCAGAATAACGATTTAGAGTTACTTAGGTAGACATTTTGGGAATTCTGGTATAAATTTCATCCTCACCAGTCATGAAAACAGCTACAACAGCGAAAGTCAGAACAGAAAGAAACTGGCGGGGTCAAATACTCACTGATGATCCATCACTCCAGGAAAGCCCAACATCAGAATCCAAACACTGCAAACCTATCCAAACATATTATAATTTAGTCCTATATAAATTTATTGTTGCACAAAAATATAAATTACTAGATATTTTGTTTACTTACATTTTTAAGTTTTCTATCATTGTTCGCTCTTCTTCGCTTCTAATGGCAGCCAGGTCTCCTCCTATTTCTCTGCAAAAATCTCGGGCTTCATGTTTTCTTTTGCTTTTCTTCTCTCACAGAAACCTATAGATATAGGTAGAACACTATGTTTCAGCATGTTAAAGACAAATCTGCTGACTGCCTTGTGTAAGCAAACTAGGAAAATTCCAATACAGTTATGAGATATAATATGGATTAAAGAGTTTGCTAATTGGATAACCTAACATGTCACTGCCAGAGTGATAGCTCTGTATATTGTACATAAGCTTACTATGTTTATGCAATAACATGCCATTCTCTGAAGTTCGGATGCCCTGTTTGGTGCTCTTCTGTCTCATGAGTAGGACTGTTGGAAAAAATAATACTTACTCTGAAACATGAATTAATGCTATTGCTTGTATCCCAGCCCAAGGGACATCTGGAATCAGAAATGGTTTGAGGAGCAAGAGGAAGAGTGATTTTTTAAGCTAGTTTTTTGCAGAGAAATTTTGCCTTTACTTCACAGTTCTGAATATCCCATAGTACAGCTGCATTTCCAGTCCTTAGGGCAACACAACCGGCTTCATTTCCTTTGTGACATATAAAAGAAAATTGAAATGTGTTTTAAAGTGGTTCCCTTGACAATTTTACAGCTCGTGTGATTAATTTACCAAAGATTGTTCAAAATTTTGAGTGTAGTGTCCGCTCAAAGGTAGAGTGTTGTAAAAAAAGGAAACCAGCAAGCGGAGTCCATCATCTTCCCTCCCCTCTGAAAAGCTTTACAAGCACATGAACAACCCCTTGCCTGCCTCTTTCCTATACCACTCACTGCAAGGATTTGGCAGCCCAGGCTGGAAGGGATTTCACCCTGTCCACTCAATTTAATTTTACTTTTGCAGCGAAGAGCCAGGAAAGAAATACTGTCATGGCTTCATAGAAAATCATGGAATCATAGAATCATTTAGGTTGGAAAAGACCTATAATATCATTCAGTCCAACTGTAAAACTACCATTGCCAAGTCCATCACTAAACCATGTCCCTAAAGCACCACATCTACACACCTTTTAAATACCTCCTATGATGATGCCTGTTCTAATGCCTGACAATCCTTGCAGTGAAGAAACATTTCCTGATCTCCAGTCTAAACCTCTCCTGGTGCAACTTAAGGTCGTTTCCTCTTGTCCTGTCACTTGTTACTTGGGAGAAGAGAGTGACCCACACCTCACTACAACCTCCTTTCAGGTAGTTGTAGAGAGTGATAAGGTCTCCCCTGAGCCTTCTCTTCTCCAGACTGAACACCCACAGTTCCTTCAGCTGTTCCTCATCAGACTTGTTCTCCAGACCCTTCACCAGCTTCGTTGCCCTTCTCTGGATGCCTCCAGCACCTCAATGTCTTTCTTGTAGTGAGGGGCCCAAAACTGAACACCGTATTCGAGGTGTGGCCTCAACAATGCCGAGTACATGTATCAGTGGCACTCCTGTTTCAAAGGCAGAATGTTCGTATGTGTCACCATATGAATGCGTTTTAGCAAAGTTGGGTAACGGTTTAGAATTACAACATAGAAGGTTCCTTAGTAGCATAAACTTACTCCGGTGGCAGAGTACCAGGCATTACTGCATTCCAGTTTGTGTACAGAGCACCTTCACCAGTCACCCACTTGAACATCCCTTGCTATTCTGTGTCTGAGAGACCAATCCAAAAATAATACTCAGAGCTCAGACCAATGAGGCTGGTAGGTAGGCTTGCTCATATCTGAAATGACAAAAGTCAGATAGGGGTTAAGCCTAGCTTTCCCTTAGTCTGCCATTTCTCATCCTCATGAACTACACAAGACTGGAAAGAATGGAGTCTCTGTTAGGTTTCGTTTTAATATATTTCCATACATGGAAGTATGTGCTTAACTGGTACCAGATAGACTAGCTTCAATAGCAGGTGAAGCTGCGCTATACTGAAAAACTGCTCCTTACAAACAGAAGAAGCTGTGATCTGTTTTTTTCAGAGTAAAGTACTGGAAAACATGAATGTGTAAAATATATTTAGTTAGAAAAGACATATGGTATTTATTGTTGTTTGGGGGTTTTTTTCCTCCAGAAAAAGTATATTCCGTTTTTCTGGTTTCACATTTTTTTCCAAAAACCTCTCAACTATTTTACAAAATTACCATATTATTGCATCAGCTACACAATTTTAAACTTTTTCATACTTGTCTCCTATACTCGTTAAATAACTACTGCTCTTTTCGCAGGTTTCCTTTTGCTTCTAAAAACTTTACAGAGATGCGTCCAACCAGGTAGCAGTAAAAACCATGTGTTTCCTAGCCCTGTCAAGAACATGTGAAATATACTTGCAGTAGTAAAAGCATACATTATAGTGCTTGAACTTCAGTGTACACTCTTAAATCAACATATTTTTAATATAACCAAATATGATAAAGTATTAACTTGAATTCCAGTGGGCTACTGGAAATTAAGCTTACTAAACATGTAGACAGAATGGAGAGTGCATTCAGAAGCAGGTGAATAAAATACTTCTTTGCTCAGAACCAAAGAGTCGTCTGTTTTATAGCGAGATGCTAACTCAAGTTTCCTGACGTTTCTTTGCCAAAAGAATAGCAACTAAGCTAATTAATTGTTTAGACTCATCAGTTCACCTAAAAAGTCTGACTGAAGAGGTAACATAAAAAAATATTGAAAAGCAAAAGCCTCAAAATTACACCTGAATTCCAAGTCCCTTTTCCCTTCTATACCAGCTCGAGATTTGCTTGCTGCACCCAAGAAAGGTAAATAAAATCTGCTTTCAGTATTTGGCTGCTGCCTAGTCGTATCAAGCACAATGAGTCTTACTCTGTTCCCCACATGGTGTTGTGGTAAATGTTACTAAATACAGAACTGTAGTACATAGGAAAGTAAAAAGAGGGAAAAATAGAAGGGGGTGGGAGGAAAGAAGTAGAATACAATTACTTGTTCAAAACAATCTCACTCATAAAAGTAATTTGATTGTTTTAGTTTGGCCTAATAGTGAGATTTGTCATCATCTTGCATTATATCACATAGTCCAGAAATGGACCCCAGTCTCTAGTACGTCTTAAGACAACCACAGATGGTCATAGAATAATATGACAAATATGTAGAAAACCTCAGTAATGGCTTTAGCCTCTTTCACAGACAGTTCTGAGAGATAATGGGCATGACTCATATTGACTAAAAAAAATTCAAAATAACTTTATTTTAAATAAGGGAATGTAGTGAAAATTATCACCCTGAATCTGCTGTACAATCACAGTTGTTGGGGGAGGGGAGGAGGGAGGCAAATAATATCAATGTCAAGTGGAGCTTGTGAAAATGGATTTCACACTTGGAAATTGTGAAATGGATTTTTGCTAACCAGATTCTTGGTTAAGCTTTCCTCTTACCTTCAGGCAGGCAGGATCAGCCTTTGCTGTCCCAGAAACTCCTTGTAGTGAGTCTCTTCTGCAGATGTAACTTAACTTTCTATCACAGGCACTGTCTGCCCAGTATCCATCCTAGATTCAGTTTGGAAAGAGGTGAAAAATAGTGAGGTAGAACCTGTTTCTTTTTGAAACTTTATTGATTATATTTTTTAAAATATTATTTTAGTGGGAGAATAAAGATCTGTACTTTTTAATGAATTCCAAGTATTTATGCTTAATTGTGTGGTTATATTAAGCTAACTAACTGTCATAGGCAGACTCTTAAGGTTTGCTTGGCATATAATGTACTCACAATCAGATATGAACATTGATTTAGTTATCTTTAATGTAATTTTAAATATATCTAAGAACAAACAACTTTCTTAGTGAATAAAGATGCCGTTCCCTGACCTGTTTCTAAGTTGCATTCAAAAAAACCCTAGAAAGCGAAACAAAAATCAAATGGTATAGTGCTACACAAATGTGGAATGATTCTACCTCTCCTGCCATAGTGACACAATCTTCTTGCCCATTAATTGCATGGGTTGGTTCTCCATGCAACCATTTGGTGTATGTCACAGGAGTTCCATCACTCCACTCAAAGTACATTTGAGTGTTGAGGTGATTCAGACCAACCCACAGCTCATCCGCAGCTTCTAAGAACAGAAATTCAGCTGTGTTAGTACCCAATTAGAAATAGTCCATAGGACCAAAACTTCATGCAGATAAGCAGAAAGTACAATAGAAATTCACCCAGATTAAATTACAATGGAGTTTATTTTAAGATCTAATACACAGTCTTTTTTCAAGAAGTTAAAAAATGAGATACCAGCAGGAAATGAGACTTCTCAGCTTTATCAGTAAAACCCCATTACTGTATCTATAGCTACAAGGTGTCTGAGGCAGATTATCAGCCCAAATACTGCAGTAACTCGAGTTGCTATTTCCTTCAAGTCATTTCATGCAGTCAAAAACATATTAAAAAGAAAACCAACATAAACCCAACACCACAAATTAAAATCAAAACAAACAGAAAGAAAAAGGAAATGGAGACAGCACTAATGACTACTCTTGTGTATTTTTGGTGTTCAGTTGTGGGGGTTTTTAAACCTACATATCTGTGGGCTTCCCTATAAATATTCATAACAAACAAAAAAAGATACATATTTTTTAAACGTGTAATATGTCTAATAATATAATTCTACAACTATATCAATAGATAGAAATCTGTTAGATCAGATAGAAGTATGATAGAAATCTGTAGAAATACTCACTGTAGCCAAGTTGAGACAGTATGAAACCATGCTCTTCAGGGTTGTGGATACTGGCCAGATTGCCATTGCTCCCACTGCAGGAAATTAGGGGTTCTTTCCAGTCTCTGGGATCTCTATGAACCACAAAACAGTGATCTCTATAGGGCAGTCATCCTTCTGGGCATTTAACAGGCTCTGTATCCCCTCAAAATCAACAGATATTTCAAGTTATTAAACTGCGCAAACTGAAGTCTAGAATAATTGCAATTACATTGGAAATCAGGAAAATTAAATGTTCATAAATAAGTAGTACTTCTCTTCATTCCTTGCATATTTTAGACTTTGTTGTTGCACACTGTACTTTTATGGAAAACATACTGCATTTAAACAAAAGAGGAGAATAATAGCTTTTGGACAGAGGACTATTTTGCAATTCCATGTATAGTGTCTTCACACAATGTACCCCACCCAATTATATTTTGCATGTTTCATAAAGACATTATTACTGCAGCCCAAATAATTCTCTTCACAGAAGGCTTTCCATACTAAGTTTCATTAAATAAATCAGAGAAAAGCATAGTAGGAAAGTGGGCTGAAGGATCTTGCTAATTTTGCCATCTTTCTATTCTCCAGAAATCCCACTGAGAAGGTGGTTTGAGCCTATTGGTGCCATCGTTCCAAGCCTTCCATGATAAGTCTCAGTGTTCTCGTATTAAAATGCTCCACATGAAGGGTGAGGCATCTCTAACTTTATTTTCATATTCATGCAGTCCATGACAGATTTGTGAAGGTGTATGGCTTAGACCAGTGCCTCTGGAGTTGTGAATAGTAACATGAAATAAAAATGGCTTCTGTGGTTACCGGGTTCCAACAACATTTCCAGTATTTAAACAATTTGGTTAAAGAAATAACAGCATGATTTGTGCTGTGCCACTTGTTAAAGCAGAACAACAAATGACAATGCTTTTTTAGAAATTATTTTAATTAGCCATGAAATTTCATTTAGTGACATAAATTCTGTCTTTGTCAAAGGGTTTTTATTTGCTTGACATACTTGATGGAAGAATGAAAGGATCCAGTGTGGAGTTTTCCTTTTTACAGATAAAGCCAACTTTCAGCTCACATGACTGATTTTTCCCATTTAGCATCTCTTGTAGGATTTAGTACTGCACAGTTTCTCAGGCTGAGGCTCAGGATTTCCTTCATTGAATAAAAACCAAATTAATTTCATGTAGCACATATTCTATGTCAGCAGCTAAAAGAACAATTTACTTCCAGCCTTTTCATGTGCCAGTTACAAACTCAGGACTTGCTACAGTTACTTTTCTACTGAAGATAAGAACTGAAATTTAAAACTACCAATCGAACATTTCTTTACTTTACAATTCTTGCTTGTTGCATAGCACGCACTTTCTGCCATATTTGATTACAGAATAGCAGTCTCAAAAATAAGACATTACTATAATTTTTGTGGAAACTGTTGGCTCACACTAAAGAAATACCAATCTTTAAGCCTGCACTGATGGAAAGGCTGCAGCAAGTCCTTTCCTTGTTCCCCCCTCCCGTCCCTGTTTGATCAGCAGTACCTCCCTTAAGGATTACATAGCTCACAACCAGTTGCAGAATAAATTGTGTTGTTGCCCAGCCAGAAGATGCTGGACTGAAGAGCCCAGGGTACCTGTTGCTGCTGCAGTTGCAATGCTGTACACAGACTGTAGGAAATCAGAGTTCATAGCTTCGCAGCTCATGAAACATCTATTTTTATACACAATTTGTTGCCAGGACCCAATTAGACTAATAGGACTAAGTAATGAGCTTAAAACACTCATGTACATTCATAAAATCAGATGAGTTAAGTCTGAGCTAATATTTTGGGGCAGGCACACAGTAAGGTAACATCTTAACATAGTTCATATTCAGACAAGGAATTTTACAGATGTAAAGAGAGAAAAGTGTCCTTCAGAGTAAGAACCATCAGGTGCTAACAATAAAAGCAAACTTCAAAACCTGAAAATTAGAGTTCTAGGTCTGCATTGTAGAGCTAAACCAAGCTTAGTGAATTAATATTATTTGTTAAAAACATGAGACAAAAGCAAAGTGCCACCAATTGGTTAGACATGTTGTCTGGCAGTTGAGCAGGGAGTGGTGGGAATCTACATTGGACGAAGCCTGGCAGGGTAAGCTGCCTCTTTGTGGGAGCATGTTAAATAGCTTCTAGTTTCAAGAGCTGTGTTTAGCAGAGCATGAAAATAATAATATTAAATTCCTAAAATAAAGTGTAAAGCAAATCTTTTGGATGGGACATACCAAATCATATGTGAAAACTAATTTCCTCATTTCCACAATGCCCTTGCTGGGGAGTCTTTCCTTTCTATATGAAGTTCTGGTCCAGCAGCTTTCAGTGGTATGCTGGAACAAAAAAGTTCCACTCAAGTCTTTGGGAAAGGACCTTTCTGCATATCCCTTTGGCAGCTTGGCTGCAGATTTGCTCCTTGCTGCAATCAGAGCCCACTTACATGCACTCACAATTGCTGTCTCTCTTCTGCTTGCCCCTGCAACCAGCTCTCCAGAAGGTTCTCCATGAGCACTGTCCCTGGGGAACAGACAGTGTTTTCCCCTTCTTAGAGAGGTCTGCAGAGTGATAACTGCCTTTTTTTTCCCCCTGCCTCCAAAAGATACAATTATTTTGCAGTAAACTGGAAATGTATAATTAACTCATAATAGCCACAACATGGGAATATGGGAACTCCAAGGATGTGGGCTGTTTGACCTGAGAGCCATCTGCTCCTCTTCTCTGCAAGGCTTAAGGAATTTAACCAGCTCAGCTGAAGGTAGAAAACCCTCTAGCATCTCTGGGCTTTCCCTTTGTCCTCTGAGCCGAATGAAAACAGGTGGCACCTTTGAAACTTGTGGAAGGCCAAAATATGTGTGCATTTATTCACCAAGCAAACATACAGTTTTTGCTGCAACTGGCTGTTGCTATGACAATCAAGTCACTTTCAAAGATAAACCGCCAATGCTGTGAACTCTATTTACAGTCTCACTTGAATGTTAAAAAGGAGAGAGTGAAAGAGAAAAAGCATAAAAAGTGCAGGGGAAGGCTTTGCAAGACTGATGCCCACTGACATCTGAGTCCTTGCAGGATGCAGGGTCTGATAACCATCGTGAGAGTTGAAGAGAAACACAGAGGATTTAACTGACTTGAAGGCATTCTTAGTACGCTACAGCTCAACTAGGGCTTTTCATTGAGTCTCTTTCTGGTACAAAATGAGTTTATTTAGCTCTTTTGCTTGAAGTTACTTGTGATATACCCAGTGAAGAAAAGCATCACTCTCAGCTTTTTAATCTCACATTTTATAAGCTTTCAACTCAATTCCCTCATGTTCATGGGGAATACTACAAGACTGTAATTAATATGCATTCATCACACTGTCAGGAAATATTAATTCAAAAAACTGCTAAGAAAATAATTACTACCTGATGCCCAATTAAAGTATCTGAAGGGAATGCCACTGCTCCAGTGCCAGCCGCTGTTGAGATTCAGACTGTTAAGCCCAATCCAGAGAGAGGATCTCTTGCTGTCAATCAGATCGGGATAACCAAAAGAGTTGAATACTAATGAAATTTGTTAGGAAATGCTCTGCATTTTCAAAGCTCAGAGGAAGACAGTAAATGTCTGCTTTCTAAGTTTCAGTACAGACTCCATATTTACTAGCAATAAACAGTTTATTCTGCAAATAAAGGGTAGAGAATGGCAAAAGAATGTTTAGCATAATAGTTTATCTGAATGTAAGGCTATTCTATAGTTATATGTAAAGAATAAGCTTCAAAAACTGAAACACTGAATTGCTATTGATAATATTTGTTACAAGTTTGCTTCATTATGGTGGAATTGATACAGGGCCTTTATTCTACAGTTTTGCAGAAATCCAGAAAGTCTTTAGATTTTTCGTAGTGTTTTGTATAAAATTTGTACAGTATTTCCAAAAATCTGTTTTATAGATATATGTGAAGAACACTGATTTCTTAACACTAAAGTCATATGAGTGCCTCCTATAATAATGTTCTTTCTGTAATGTCTCTTTCTGGGACCTTCCTGGTGTTTCCTGAGTTTGAGACAACTTTTGCTTAATTAGCTGGAAATACTTAACTTACTTGCTTAAAAAAGAATCCAAATAGCAATTCCACAACTTACAAAAGGTCCACCTGTGAAAAGCTTTATTTATGGTAATTGTGCTGTTTTTCTAGCAGTACATATACCATTTTTATATCAGCTGTTCATCATAATATTGAAACAATGAAACATTTGTAATCAGTCCAAACACCTCTTTGCTACTCTTTTAACTAAGTCTTGCTTATTAATTCACCTTCTAGATACTTTTGTTCATGTATCTCTGTGATAATAATTCTGCGTTCTGCTGCTGGCAGCTCTTCCTTGATTGTTGCCACGTGAGAGCTGACTGGTAGTTTATCTGGTAGTAGGTTCCTGTTAAAGGATCTGTATTCCAAAATCTGTCATTGTCTGTATGAGAAAAAGGAAATTTGGTGTTGCAGTTTGTATAAACATCTTGCACAAAAATTTATGAGAAAATTTAACTACAAACTTACTTATGAGATTCTGGAGCAAATTAGCTCAGACCCTCCAAACCCATACTCTTCTGTTAGCTTGCTCTTTATTAAGTGAAAAAGAGTTTGCCATCGATTTTAGCAGAGATGGTCCTGTCATCCTTTATTTTCAGTTTCCCCAGTCAATTTGATAATCTCCGTGTGAAAAAATAATAGTGTAAAGAAATCAATAAAGCAAAACTGTACCTTGGTCATTATCTACACTGAAAACCTGTTCAGCAGCTCATGGCCTATGCCTGAATTAACACTTGGCTGAAAGACAACTGAAATGCAAACATTTCCAATGATAGAAAATTTTATTTTCAAACTATGCCATCATTAATTACATTGGCAACACTACAGGCTTGGGGAAAGCTGTCAGAAAAAACCTGGGGATGTTGATTGATGACTGCTGAACATGAGCCGGCTTGTGCCTAGGCAGCCAAGAAGGCAAAGAGCATCCTGGCCTGTATCAGAAATAGTGTGGCCAGCAGGACAAGGGCAGTGATCATACCCCTGTACTCAGCACTGAAGAGACTGCACCTCAAATACTGTGTTCAGTTCTGGGCGCCTCACTCCAAAGAGACATTGAGGTGCTGGAGGAGTCCAGAGAAGGGCAACAAAGCTGGTGCAGGGTCTGGAGCACAAGTCTGATGAGGAATGGCCAAGGGAACTGGAGTTGTTTAGTCTGGAAAAGAAAAGGCTCAGGGAAGACCTTATCACTCTCCTGAAAGGAGGATGGAGCAAGGTAGAGGTCAGTCTCTTCTCCCAAGTAACAAGCAATGAGATGAAATGAAATGGCCTCAAGTTGCACCAGGGGAGGTTTAAATTGGATATTAGGAAACAATTATTCACTGAAGAGGTAGTCAGGCATTAGAACTGGCTGTCTAGGGAAATGGTGGATTCACCATCCCTGGAGGTATTAAAAAGACGTGTAGATTTGGTGCTTAGGGTCATGGTTAAGTGTTGGAAGTGGCAATGTTAGATTTCCAATTGGACTCAATGATCTTACAGGTCTTTTCCAACCTAAATGATTCTATGACTTTTTAAAAAAGTATTCCCTATTTCTAGTCTGCATGTTTTTTTAGGTAATTGGAATTTCTAAACTGTCTGGTGAGAGCTTACTGTTAGCAAAATTGTTCCCTGGGCAAGTGCTAATGAGCTGTGTTTAAAACTTCCCCAAACTTTCTCTTTTGTTGAGAAAAATATATTGAATTTCTTGATTGATTCATTAGAAGAAATATTTTCTATTTTTCATCGTGTTTCTTTATTACTGATTCACTTTGGATTTCTAACATTCTTTTTTAATTGTAGACTCAAGTGCTAGTGACAGTGTCCCAGCAATTTTATAATGCCAAATACTTCATGTTTGTGAGTTTATATTGAGGATGTTCTGAGATATTTCAGGATATGCCATGTAATATTGCACCAGGAAATAATTGTCAGTAATACTAGTCAAAATTGTGGTGGTAGTAATTGGCAGTTGGTATTGAATTGCACTGGTTTCCCAGTGCAATTCCCATCAAAATGACAAATAGTGAGTCTGTGCTATAGCACTGAGAAGTTAGCTTTTGGGCAGCACTTCTAATATCTTCATTAACAGCATATTTTGGTGTCCTTCATCCTGCACTCAGATGCACATACATTTATCTGTTCAGATAACTTTGTCTTGAAATGTAATTTCAAACATTACAAGGGAAGGGCTAGCACTGCTGCTATTTCAGTAAGGCCTCTGAGCCAATTTTCTCATTTCATGTCTTTCAGAAAAGAAACTGCATCTTTCCACTGACTGTAAACCAGTCTTGTAATACAGAACAAGGACTTGCATTGGTAGAAAGTTATACTGCTGTTACCACAAATAGCGATGAGGAAAGGAGAATTAGGCTTAGTCTCAATTTTCAGATTATTTTCTGCTGAATGCAGTCATATTTAAAGCATACTGATCTTTTCCTGGGTGTTAGCTACTGATAGACACACCCAGACAACTTTTAGCCTGACTGTAGACTCATAGGAAACATTTTTGTTTCTTCTGTAAGGAATGCTGTGGCATGACAGAGACATTTTTTAGTAGATTAAACTAATTACAAGGTTTTTCCCTTCCATAATATTAACAGTGTCTCAGTATTGCTATATTTACCTAACAGTGTTGTGTTATAGCATCTATGTCAGCATTTGGGACTTAATGTCAGTGGGACAGAACCCATACAAATGGTCCTTATCAATGTCAGGAGTTGTTGCACATCAGAGCAAGCTGTCTGACCTGCCAGCAGCCGTGTACCCGGTATACCCTGTGCCACTCAGCTGGAAGGGGAAGGCATAGGGAGCTCTGTTGGCATTTCCTAACAGCGTAAACAGATCTAGAGGGCAAGAGAGAAAGTATAATATAGGTATGGGAATCCGGGAGCCCTAATTCTCTATGTATGTGTCTGCATTCTCCATAAGGCTATATGGAGAAAGGGTTACAAGTGTAACATCACAATAACTGGGGACCTACTGTCACCAGATGTGTCTTCCACCTAAGTTCTGGGAAGGTCTTGCAATTTACCATTTGCTTATGATATCACCAGCTGTAAGAGCTGGAATTAGAGCAGTTTCACACTGTAGCCAACTATGAAAGAACCGGAATGGTATTTATCTAATAACTAATTTTCAAAAAATAACATTGTTTGTGTATCATGTAGCTTAACTTCCCATCATTCATTAAAAATAATTCATTGATTTAATTGTTAAATGCTGCGGGATTTTTGGTATCTGAAATCTCACAGAGTGGCCTAAAGGTAGTGTGCATGGAATTATTTCCGTACACTTAATATTGGAATATTAAACTTAAAGATTTTTGCCTTTTATACAACAATACTAATACAATTTCACTAGTCCTAGTATAGAGTTAAGTAAAGTGTTTTGATTAAAGCTGACAATTAAAAATAGCCTAGATCCACCTGTACTTTAAAAGGAAAATTTAAAATGCACTCTTTTTGCACGTACTGCATTCTATCTGAAGGCAAGCAGCTGTGCATCTCCAGGTTGGAGAAATATAGGTCTGAATATGTGAACTAATCATCCTTCAGTCCACCATTGCCTCAGAGGGAACAGATGATGTTAGACTAAGGGGAACAAAAATCAAAGGACCCTACCTGTGATGGCAAAAATATGTGTTCAATAAATCATCAAGATTAATCTTTAAACTTTACCTTCATGGCCTCGAGAACACAAACCACCCATGGTTCTATAGATCTTCCATTTACTCACTGTCGCTGATCCTGTGTTCAGCACAATATTGTCATCTTTTCTTTTGCCAGCACTGAGAAATAATCTTCCCCTTGGATCGCCAAGGTCACATTTCTGCACTCCCATTTCTGGAATTCAGTTTTCTTGTTGCATGGGTATAGAGAAATTTTTGCCTGATTTTTCTTGATGGGCACACCCAAACACAGTGTAGATGCCATGCTCGTCACCTGGTCATCAAACACCCACCTGAATTTTTGTAACTCAGTGTTTTTCTTGCAAGCAGCTGTTGTGACTGTATGAGAACTCTGAGCAATTAAACAGAGCTCAGTATCTTCATTGTATAGTGAAAATATTTCATTGTCTGTAAAATGAAAGAATCAGAATTCATGTATTTATGGTGAGGGGAGCTTGTGGAGAGAGAAATGTGCTGTTTATGCTATACTGATCAGACTCCTGTCAGGCAACTGTAAATTTGAGTCACTTTTGCAAAGATCAAACAACATTTTCAAGACTTTTATTTCCTCTGTGAAGGAAAAATAAGTGCAACTCTGGTAAGTACATGTAAATACAATACAGAGGAATAAGAGCACATAAAGTACATTATGGCAGCATCAAAAATGTCATCACTATAATGAAATTTTCATTAACTTTCCCCTGAAATACACATTTCTTTCAAGAGACCTTACTGAAGATTTGGAAGTTTGCCATCACTTCATGTGCTACAGATTTAGCTCATATCCATGGGGTTGCATTTGTGCTTAATACAGTCAGTGAGTGAGCCTTCTGTGACTCTTGCTCCTTCTGTAATCAGCATGTTCTTTATGGTTTGGGTTTTTTTTAGGAAGAAAAACATGGAACAGTGACTTGTTATCTTGCCTTGTTCTGTTATTCTCTTATTAGAATGTGTATCATGAGAAGTCAACGTAATTCACACAGTCAAATCACAGACATTCTCACAAGAACCAGTACTGAGCAGCATACGGAGATAAAGATACCATAGCTGTGTGTCTGTGTGTCTGCATTGTTATAGAAAGGCAATATGTGAATGCTGAAGGAACTAGCTAACACTTCCATAGGATTATAGGCAGCCTAATTTAGTATTCCATCAAGACAAGCAGGCCCTTCTGGGAAAGGCTGCCCAGTACTGCAGTTGTACTCTTGGCACGAAAGGCAGGTCATTCAGTGCTGGGCATCAGTCTGAACACAGCTGCCTGCTTTTCAAGACATCATATAGCATGCAGCATAACTATGCCTCTCATCCTTACACTGAAAGCCATAGTGATTATTTCAGGCTTGTTCTGTTTTTTTCATTGGCGTCTACTCAGCCACAATATTACATCTCACATCAGTCCACAAGCTCCATCTCATCCCACACAACCTCATCCTAAGGCTAGGAGATACAGATACAACACCCTATTTAATTCCTTTCTGTTTTTCATTTGTCGTAACTCAGTCACATATACAGACAAAGACTATGAAGCACACTGTGAAGTCCATCTACTTCACAGAGCAGACATAACCAATAATTAAGTTGTATCCAAACAGAAATATTTATCTGCACACATGACTCTCCTGACTTCTGATTCCCAGCTTTACTACATCTTGACTCAAAAAGCGGACCAAAATCTCTGATTCTGTACCTATTTAAACTTCTGCAGACCACACCAGTTAGTTAGGATGAATATAAAATGCAGGGTAGTCAAGCTGCGTGAAAATCTCCAAGAGCCTGAGAAACAAGCAAGACAACAAAAATGCCCACTTTCATATCCACTTTTGCAGGGGACAAAAGACAAAGACTCACCAAGTGTCTGCAAAGCAGTATGAACAAAAGACAAGAAAGCTAAGACTGTAGAAAAATACAAGCATTTCATTTCTTCATATTCACAAACAGATGAGATGAAATTAACTGCTGCAGTAGAAGTCCTTAAGGAACCAGTTGGGGCTGGCTCCTTCTCAGTTTTGGAGAGTTTTAGTTGAAAGAGAAAACTCTGAGCTCTAAATAAGGAAATATCCTGTCACATGTGGTATTTTGAAATCTATAAATAATTACAAAATTCAAACTTTGCGTTTGAAAGTAAAGTTTCCATCCATTTGCAAGTGGCAAAGTTTGAACAGTATAACATCATTCTGCTGAATTATTTTTATCTTTCTTGGTTCTGCTCTGGGAATGTTAAAGTCTATACCCTCAAAGACAAAGAAGCAGAGAGTGCATTTTAAATGAATATACTTGAAATCTCATACATATGTACCTGGGAAACTCAGAAAAAAATACATGCAAAGTTTTTGGCCAAATAGGTCTTCACTACTACAAAAGTTATACTCATTCCATTTGATGAACTGAACAATGTCAACTATTTTGGTGTGAAAAATTAACCCAGAAGGGAAAATTTAACTTTGCTTGGTAACTTGACAAACTGAGCACTATGAACACATTTGGCATTTATTGTCTCCGATCAACTGGTAGAACTACTGCACTGTTATTTCATCTGAATTTATCTCAGGAGGACTAATACAGATTAGCCTGATCTTTACAAACCTTTCTTTTAACCAGTGATTTGGACAGCAAAACTGCCTTTCAAAATTACTTAGTCCACAAAGTACAAATGAATTTTAATACTTAATTTTAAAGAGTGCAAGACAAAAGCAGTAATGGGGAAAAACAATTCATGTAAATTTCTGTTTATTCCGAACACCATTTTGCTTGAGTAGCAGTATACATGCATTATGGTGAGATATATTCTCAAAGTGCAGGTTTTGGGGCTGAGTGCTCTGTGGAAAGAGTTCTTCCTGTATGTCAGCACTTGCCTGTATGTGATGCTGCCACGTATCTCTAAAAAGAGAGAACAATAGGATGATTTAAATCTAAATTCCCATTAGTTTCATGCTTGTTTAATAAGCCATTTTATACATTACTGGGTTGCACTGTCATGAGAGTACTTTTCGAAGAGCATACAGCAATAGCTCTTAATCCTTTCCAAAGAAAGGGATAATTGCTAATTTTAGTTCATAATACCTATTAGGTGCATTTCCTTTGTTCAAGCTAGGTATGTTTTTTTAAGCTTAATCATCTGACTGTGTTATCCCATTAGACAACACTCTGTTCACTTTTTGTTGGTAGAATCATTTTCATCATCCCTTCCAGCTAGGGCACAGTTGTATTCTAGCACTGTGCTGTACCGCCTCCTCTCTCTTTCAGTCTCACTTTGAGTTTTGATCTTGAATAAAAAATAAATAATGAAGCCCATCGCTAATAAAATGATGAGGGCCAGAGTAAGTAGTATCCACATATTCATGTGACCATGTTCTTTGTCCTTTTTGGCATCTGTAAACAAATACAGCAAACAGAAGTGTTTGTACAGTAGCCATAAATAAATACAATGCTGAAAACTATTGGCCTAAGTTCCCCCTTAATTACTAGGGGCAAAATCTATTTTAATGTTTCTGTATCAGTCCCCTCATAGGTCTTAGCATGCAAATGAAGGAGCAAAGAGGGGGTGATCAGTTTACCAAAGCATTTAGTTATCCTAGGATGCCTTAAATGTCTTGTTGATACTGCTAAATTATGTTGGGAATTAATTCAGTGGCAACTAAGTAAATTAAGCCAATATAAATAAATATATAAAAGACAAATAAATAATAAATACCAAACCATAAAAACCCCCAAATATTTCTTTTTCTGTCCCTTTGAAACTATTAGGAAGGAAAATTAAATCCTACCTTCCACATTTGCAGCTGCTTTAAGAATAGCTGTCAAAGACAAAGACAAATGTTTAGTCAAAATCTAAAAAGGTCACATTTTCATCCTGACAGTTTCATGTTAGCAAAAGGACTCTGCATCAAAGTTACCTCATCACATCTCCTGGAAACACATTTGCTAAATTAACAGAGATGAAAAGGCGAGATTGATTTTTAACCTGATATTCACTGTAATAAAACTGCTATTTTGTATATTAAAGCTCCCTTCTTGCTTCTTTTTCAATAATCAAAGAACCTCTAAGCCCAGGTAGTGTCTAACTGGTTTAGATGGACTTTCTCTTCTCCTCTGGTTAATAAATCTTGCACTCTTCACTGGTTCTGCATACCTGCAGAGATTGAGACAACTTGGTCAAACACTTGGAATATTTGCCAGTTTTCGTGTACTTCACACAATTCCTTTGAAACCCATCAGATTTCAATTTACCATCACTCATTTGCATCTATAATTGTAATTTCAAGGTTTCTCATGCAGTTTTTCCTGGCTGTGCAAAGAGGGCGCCATCTGCAAGGTCTTTCCCGGCTCTCTGGATGGATGCTGGATGGTGGCCAGTGCAAGAACAGATCTTCCCCATGGGCAGCCTGAGCCGCAGGGATAGTCAGGGTGTGTATCCCAGCCTAGGAAACACCAGGAGCTGGGCTGCTGCAGCAGAAGCAGAGCAATGCTCTGAGCTCCGGTGTGTTTGTGAACAGGAAGGAAATGCAACTGTTAAATTGTCCCTTGGAAGGATGCAGAGCTCAGTGTAATGAGATATTGACTTGTGCTGAAATACTATTCTGTTGGAGAACCTGTGTCAGGGAATATTCTCTGTGCTTTGGCATTGCACATAGGGGCTGCATCAAATAAAGTCTGTGTCGACAGGGAGTTTCTGTGTTTCCAATATATCTAGTGACAAAGAATGAGCCTTCTGCAGTGTTTATTGCCCTGATTATCCAAAGAAAACTAGGAGTTGCCCTAAAAGGAGAATTTTTCTTTTCAGGAAATGCTCTGACACTACTACGAATGTGTATGTCTGCTTTACCCCCCCAGCTGCAGCCCTGCTCCGGGTGGGGGAAAAGGACAGAACCACAAAAACATCCCCAACCTCAGGGTTGTGAAACAGGGCAGGAAATCATACTTTTTTTCAGCATTAACAGTTGAACTCCGAAGTACCACATGGCTGCTTGGCTCACGATATTCTGATATTTCTACTTCCTGACCAGAGCAGATGGTACTCAGTTACGCAGAAACACAATATTAAAAAGAAAAAAAGAAAAGCTAACAAAACCACTTCTACTATTTTCAAAGGTCACTATATGCTCTCTGGATCATGCTCCCATTCTGTTATTATTTAAATAGAATTGCTTCATCCCTCTCTTTCTGGAACAGCATGTATCATAGTACAGCAAGACGAAGAAAAGCAAAACGTTGTCCCGTAGAAAGTGAATACAAATGTTAACAGGAAAGTACATGTGTATGTTGGAGCAAAATGACAAAGGTGTTTAAATTTTTTTTAAGGAAAATGTTGATCATCTTTAGTCATTAATTAAATATTCATCACAGAATGCAAGAAAATCTGAAGTTATGAAGCAGTAAAACATGAACAGAGCAAACAAAAAAAGATAACTATATATTCATATTCTTTTTGACTGAATGCTGAAACAGGTGATAACAAAGACTGCAAATACAGCATTTTATGTCAGTCTTTTGTAATTACCATATGTGCTATTAGTACTGAAATAAAACCATAAACATGAAGAGCAAATATTAAAAAGGTCACTTAATCTTTGATTTCTTACAAATAAAACACGTTTGGGAAGAGCAAGGAAGGATACTCCAGTAGCCAGAGAATGCAGACAGCTCCACACAGTAGTCAAGCTGGTCCTCCAAGGGCTGTTCTTCACCCCAACTGAGAAAGTCTAAGGCACTGTTGTCTTACCAAAGCAGCTGCCCTGTTGAAAAAGTTAGTAGTGATGCTAATAGTTCCATATCAAAAACCTTTGCCAATATTAGTGAATATTCATATTAATGTTTTACTTTACTTAGCTTAATAATGGTATCTTGCTTTCTTCAAATTCTATCTGTGGATGTTTTCTAATGCATTTTATTTCTTTAAATTCTTTTCTAAAAAAAATTATGATTGCTTTTCCAAAATATGTCTTGCAGATTTTCCATTCCCTTTCCAATAGTTTTAATTTACATATCCCCATATTTTTGTGTAGGGTACTAAAGTTTCAAACTGAAAAGAAATAAAGCTAGGATTTCAGTTTCTAAATTAGTATTTCATCAGTACTCATTGAAAATCAAGCAACTTTTACTGTAACACCTAATTTTCCCCTTACACTAAACCAGAGAAGTTTGATGTTGTGGGCTCTGGTTGGACAGCCACAACTCCCACATGGGTGCTCCCCAGCCATGAGAAGATGAAAGCCAGCCAGGCCATGCTCCCCACTGGAGCACAGAGCAAACTATGTGGGAAAGGCTTTCTCACAGTCCAGGAATAAGAGAGGTGTCCTCATGGAGGGCTGAGGTCAATAGGATGGATAGGTTGTGGTCCTCTGTGAAGGCAACCATACTGACACTACAACATAAGCAGCTGTGCAAAATTATCATTGATTACAGCAGTTTCTGGATTGTTAAAATTTAGAAATGAGGCCCCATGATTCCCTCAGGTACGGACAGTTGAATCTGCATGTTGTATCTTGCTTTCTTAAAGAACACTATCTTCTGTGTTGTGCTTCTCAAAAGATATTCCTAACACTTCTCCATGTCTTTGCTACTGAACCAGATATAGACAGGATATTTGAATTGAGGCAGTCTCAGATGGAGGCATCCCTTTGGTGGACACATGCAAGACCCATAATTGAAGCCAAGCAAATTTCTACAGCCTTTCACACCGTCAACTTCCAAGCATTTTTATATTATATGTTATCATTCTATCTTTTTGGTTTTAACTAGCTTCTATTGTACTTCAGTTATTTCCTTAAAAACGACAGTGTATCTTACTCATATTTCCATCCGTTTAATGGAGTCTATTTATTGTTATTTATAGAATTTAAAATAGTTACCATTTACATTTCTGTATAGTCCTGTCCAAAAGCCACTTGTCTTGCTTGTGTACAAGTCTGCATGCTCTGCTAAAAAGTTTGATTCAGTCAGATCATCTACATCAGTCAACATGCCACCTACAAGAAAAACAATAGAAAATGACTGGAGGTATCCCCTGCCACAGAAGTCAGTGGCATGTCATAGTAACAGCCTTTGATATAGGATAAGGTTAATAATTAAATGTCTCCTGATGGTAAGGAGTAAGCAAGGATATAGAGACCAGAAAGCAGTGTTCATCTGTAACTGAACAGCACCAACTGTGAGTGATGTCATGAGAAATGAAAGATGTGAAAGCACAGTGAAGATGAAGATTTTTACACATCAGGCAAAATGCACATTATTTTCAAGTGAGTGGATATTTTAATAGGTATTACAGATGTTTATTTGTTCTTCATGGTTTGACAGGATATTATGTAGCATGTAATACTGTGCAGCAAACAAATTTACGATTCAAACTGAAGAATTATTTTTCTGGCAATGGTGATTGACGAAGAGGGCTAAGAGGATCTGAACAGATACAAAGCAGAAGGATCAATTTCTTTTGGGCAGTACAGTGCTTCCCTTTCTCTGTCATAGCCTCCTGAAGCATAGATGAGGTAGCTGATGATTCAACAGCATGGGTGGAAGAGCGCCAAGGAGCAGCTCATGGTTTTGGCTGAGATCAGATGCCTCCAATATGGGTAAAGGAAGCTTTTGCCCTCCCCTGGCTCTGCAGGCTGCCAGACAGCCCTGCTGCTAGAGCGAGGACTTTCAGGCAGTACTTGCAACCCCTTTTGGATCACCCCCCATGTTAAAATTAAGTGATTGTTATTATGATATTTCTGCTCTTGTGTAGGGACAGATACAGAAAAGAAGGAATGAGGCTAAAAAGAAGTAAAGTAATTTTAAAATCTTACTAAAAGAAGAAATTTTGTGAATGAAAAAATAAGAAACAAGAACAGGTGGGAAATAAAAAAAAAAAAAAAAGGAAAATTGATCACCTTAATTTCAACATAACTGAAAAGCAAAGAGCATCAGTGGTGAAAAGTAAATGCGATGCTGATTTCTTTTTTTCAACATGTAGATTTTTCTGCATTAGTTTTCAAGTGTTTTTTTAAGTGAGTTTTCTTTATGGCAAGATTGAAATCCTATCTTTATATAAAAATAATAATTACCTGATTGAGTGCACTGAGTCACAGACTAAGCTCAGCTCGCTTGATTGGCATTGAAGTTATAGCAGTGGCTTCAGAAAGAAATCCAATATATGTGATCAGATTCAGGACATGTTCCAATGCCCTGTGGGGGATCAGAAGGAAGTACATCTGGAAGAAGTGAAACATTCTAGATGCTTTCATTCAGTAGGGATTGCAGCTCTTCAGATTTGAAATCAAGTTGTTTAAAAAACCTTTTCTTAAAAGTGCTTAAAATATTCTTTGTCAGACTCTGCTGGAATTATCAGTGACTATGTATGTTGAGAGTGGCAATGAGGAGAACTAGTCAGTCATAGCTGAATCATTCAATGTGAGCCTGCACTCTTCTGTGTTACCAAATAAATCAAACCAATCAAACTTGTATTGTCTCATTGGTTCTAGTTTACTTTGTTATAAACAACAAATCTGTATAAATAAAAGGTACTTTAAAAAACAGAAAAAGAAAAGCTGTAAAAATCACAAACTGTCAGGAGGTTCAGATAATAATTTTACTTTCAATGAAATAATAATCTAAATCATAGTTTGCTGTGGGAATTTGCTGTTCAACATTTTCCTCAAGGTAATAATCCTCATATAAAATTTATGAACAGCTTTAAGTCTGACAGTGCATGGAATACTCTGAAGCTCATTGAATATTTATGTAGTAGCCGCATATTTTGCTGCAAGCAATGAAATTATGGAAACAGTAATGTTGCCAATTAGTACATGCACTTTAAAATGAAAGTTACGAATGAATAGATACAAAGTTCAGAGCATGGCCTGGAAAAGAAATTAAAGAAAAATTACACAAAACCAAATCAAAAGAAACTCAGATTTTCCATTAAGTCTGTGTCACTAAAGCTAACAGCAGTTCTCTAATAGAAATGAGAAAGCAAAGTGGTTCAGTCTCATCCTAAGATTTGCCTGTAGCTTTTAATTTGTAGCATTTCTTGGTGACACCCATAGAATCACTATGAAGTATGAACTTTTGTTTGGGTCAATAACAGGCCCTTTTTTTTCCCCAGATACAACTCTTCCTTTCCCCACTTTTTAGAATCTAGTAACAGTAAAGCTGTAATCAGTGTATGAATGCTGCTTATGTTAAAGGAATAAAATTTATTTTATACTTAGTGGATTTTTTTTATTACAGTCCTTCCCACAAAATTCCTGCCAGCAGAAAGTTTCACATTCTAGACTTGAAGTGGAATGTTTAATAGCCTCATCATCTCTACGTTCTGTCTGCCTGCAATGTAAGATAACTCCTACAGCCATTATCACCCAATACAGTAAAACGACAGTATCTTGGCTGATGAATGACAACTCCATCAAAATAAAACATTGTTCATGCAAAATAAAGGTATTGACATTGAATAATCAGGCTTATTATTCCTTTATATATATATATATATAAAAATTTGTGTTTCGGTCATAACAGATAGAGCAAGGTTTCTGCCATAAAACCAAAAGTCATTGCCATACCTTACCCTCAGACTTTTTGCAGACAGGAAAATGTTTTTCATTACAAGGTGCTGTTTTCCAGGCCCCACTGAGTTCCAGGTAAACACAGGCTGGTTTCTGGTTTGGTTCTCCATAGTACCACTTTGAAAAATTTATTTTCCTTTTATCTGTCCATCTGTAATAGCCATGACGTTAAAATTGAAACAGACATTTAACACAATTTTTCTATGCTCTCATCTGCTGTTTATGGTAAGCGCATTTATACAAACACACATTTTCACAGTGACATAGAGAACTCAGTTTGTAGATCTGTGCTACTATTGTTAAAAATTGAATTGAATCAGGACTCAGCAATGTAAAAGTAAACCACAACAGTATGTCTGCCTTGCTGAGACAGTTTTGGGTAGAGATGTCCCATGGACTTGCCTGAGTGGAAGTATCCATGTCAAGGTTGATGATTACTGGTTGCTTATATATCGCATTTTGCCTGATAGGGAAAGGCACTGTTAGAATCGTGGAGATACATATTGTTCATCAACAAGTTCATTGGCTCAGACAGTGCAGTGTTCTAAGAGGCTTTATTAGAGTGCTGCTCATTATACAGGAAAAGCTATTTTTACAAAACATTTATTCTAAGTTCTCCCTAGAGATACTGAATTCCAGATATATTTTGCTATGTTATATGTCAGGATAGAATCACAGTTTGTAGAAACAATCATTAGTTAAGAAGATTATTACTGATGAAAGAGCTCTTTTTTATTATCAAGGTAGTTTAGTCAGTTCAAGGAACAATGCAATAGAAACACGACAGTGAAGTGCATTGAACAACTGCATATTCACTGGAGAAGCTGAAGCTCCTTTTGTCGTTCAGTCATAGATCTAATAAGACTGATGCTTACTCAAGTGTTCTCTTACACAGTGGTGGACCTGGATATCCATATTCGCTTCTAGTACAGTGTAGCTTTTACTGCTTTTAATCTTTGGGATGCAGCAGGTGTAACAAGGAGGGTTTTCAGAGGCACATGGTATGTCCTTGTGAACCCTTCTGAACAAAAAGTAATAAAAAAGTTACAGCTGCCACTGATCACGAGGCACTAGCCTTAGTGACCCTGTTGGTAACTTACAGTATAATTCATCTCTTCTAAAAACGGCCATCTAAAAGTTAACCAGGTAGCTTTACCTAAATGTTGAAGATTCCCATAGAACTAGTAAAGAGATGCCAGCACTGTCAGAGGTTCCCATCCTCCTCCAGTAGCTAAGATGAAGTTTAATGATTTAAGATGGGTGAAGTTAAATGAAGTGGGTGCTGTCCACCAGTCCTGGGATCCTAAGTCTATTCATGCTACAATTCTCCCTGGTGATAGTAATCCAATCATAGCTTTTAACTGCACTACCTATAAATTGATTAATCTTACCACGTTGCTATTGAGCCGAATCCGTAAGGGCTTGCCATATTGTACTGCCCGCAGCAGCAGGAATGTGTTACTGTAATAATCAAAAATGCTGGCAAGCTCTGAAGATCTCTCCTTGCAGGCTTTTCTTGCTTCTTCCCAATTCATTTTAGAAGGAATGATTAAATAGCTGCTGTTATCGTAACGGATGAAGGCAGAACCTGGGGCAGTTGTGGAATGAAACAGTTCAGGCTCTGTAGGAAAAAGGTACAAATTTGAGAGGAATGGGAGAAAACAATGAAAAAGCAGTATTACTTTTGAGTAACAGATGACAATAGTGGCAGCACCGTCGTCAAATTCTTACCTGAAACACTGGAGAGATATTTTAATGATAAACTGGAGTTATTTTTAACTATAGAGTATTTTTAACTATAGAGTATATTCAGGGATTAGGGAGAGGCAGAAAATGAGTTGTGCATATCAAAGACCTACAGCTAGCGACATGGACAGATAAAAAGGACAAAAAAACTGCCTTCGTATTCAGTCAGTATCAAGAACACTCTGGCAATTGGTTTTTGCTACAGTTTTTTTGCTACAATTTTTTTTGCTACAAAAAATGACGCCCTTATGCATCTTTCTGCACTTGTAAGGAGCAGAGCCATGAAACATCTGACCCAGCTGTGGCTTCTTCCTGTATTGTTAGTTGCAGTTCCCTATTTCTGTTCCTGCAGACTCTGCAGTGATCTGTGCTCCGGATGTATCTCACACCCTGAGGATATATAAAGAAAACTAGAACTTTCACCCTTTTGATTATTCCTGGTCTTTTGATATGAAAGCATTTCTAGAGGTTGAAGAGCAAACTAACCTGTTTAACTGACCTTAGTTAACACCCGAGAGGAGTATGTGTGAGGGTTTGTGCTAGCTGGGTAAAGCATAAATGGCTAAACTTTTCTGTCAATAGATAAAAATGTATTTTGAAGGCATAGATCTTCTAACAACCTCTTTTGGGCATTTGCCTCACAACGAGGCAAGTGAATCCTGCCTTCAAATTGTCTACTCACAATGTGCAGGCAACTGATTCGAGCGTAGATGTCTGTAGAGTAGGTAAAGCCATTCTCTGTAAGTGTCAGTGGGTATGCTGGTAGGGGAGAGGCTGTAAAGATGAAACTTTTCTATAATCCTTATCACAAAACAGGTTTTGAGTCTGGAATTCCTGAGCTGTGAAAGTAGCCCTACTTCCCTCACCCTGACTGCTACAGGCACATTCAGGCAGTTACAACTGAGGACTCGTATAGTCAGATTGTTTAGTAAGTGCCTTCCAATAAAGAAGGTAAAACATAAAACTTACTGCTGTCCATCTGGCAAATACAGCTTTTATTATGCTGGCAGTCAGCACTTTTCCAGTGCCTTGCTCTTATCTTCATTTATTGTTTCTTGGAAAGTAAATGTATTATATATCTCAAGCAAATGTATTTTCCTTGGCAGATTACTGGAAGAACTTTAGTCAGTTTACTAAAATTTCTTGAAGTGCACCAAAGCTATTTATTTTTACTATGTAGTTTATGGTAATCTGTACTGAATATAGTTGAATTTTCAGTTGGATTCATGCTGTACAAGGAAAAAAACCAAAACAAAGTAACTATGATTCTTCCTTTTCTCTTAAGCAAGTTTTCCATGTTAGCATGGTGCCTTATTAAAAGGCAACAGTTTGTTGGCAGAGTAATCAAATATTACAAATATTCACTGCTTTTTTATGCAACTGCTTCTCCCTTCCCCTCCCAATTGTGCCTCGCATCCTACTAGTTCCGTGTGTTCATCCAACTTTCTTTTAATTTCAAGAAGCTTTTAAGGATCCCCTGTTCCATGAAGATGCATACATGTACTCAGTTTACAACCAGGAAGCAGGGATATAAAAATAGGATTGAGTAAACAAAACAGTTTCTCTTATTATTTGCTATCACCTGGGGTCCTTAGCCCATAAAGACCCTGTTTCCTTCTGACAGGCACCCCAACACATGTTCATCTGGTCCATTTTGTGCCCTGGCATCAGGTGCAGGAGGCCTAGTGTTAGGATCCATCTTCCCAGGAAAAGCTGGTGGATGCAGGCTACACCAGCCTCTTCAAGGCTACACCAGCCTCTGCTTTTGACCTCTTTTTCAGAATTGCCGGTTCCTATAGCAACTGATCTCTTGCTTTGGTTCCCACTATTCATTTCACAGTAGGAAGCAAAGCTTTTATTCTCTTTTGTACAGGAGAATTCTGGTGTCCTGCATCTTTGGCTTTCCTGGGTAAGCCTGAAGCAGATGATAGAAATACAGAGGGGAGATAAAAAGAGAGGGGATAATGACTGCCTTGTAAATTTATTACACACATTGCAGGAAGAGATAAAGCCAGAAATAAATAGGGACATCTTTAAGCTCTTTCATTTGAGTACAATTGAAATATCTCAATTTATTCTTCTTGCTTTATGTGTTCCCTTCACTGCAACTGATTTTAAAATGAACAATTCCCAGTATCTTTCTTCCTTTCAATTTGTTTAAATCCATACAATTTGGTTTTGAACATGAGTTTATTGCTCCAATTAAATGCAGAAGTCATCATACTTTTTTTTTGTTTCACAAATCCAATTAAGTAAATATTCACAGCACAAATCGTTCCAGTGCATTTTGGGTGATTTATTAAACATAACACAGTGTTCAAGTTCTTCATAGTTGTCGGGTTCATCTTCATCCCAGTTCTCATAAATTACCTATGTTGGAAATATATCTCAATTACTATGTGATTAGAACTGAGTAGAAGTAACTGAGATTGCCATTGTAACACAACTTCTCATCAGGATCTCATCATCTCAAGTACCTAGTTTATAGAATCAATAGGAGTTCAGATAGGCCTGAGAGGGCTGTGAAAGTCATGCTGATCAGCTTACTTTCCCTATCAATCCCAGGAGAAGGTGTGAAAATTACAGAGTATAGAAAAGCATGTGTCTGATGAAGGGAAAACTGATGGATGGAAGGAGTCTTGTTTATCTTACTTTGTGAAAGATGGCAACCTGCCTTCTCTGTTCTGACATACAGCAGTGCCCAGCTGGGGATGCTGTGAAGATCTAAGAGCATGGTCCATGAAAGACAGGATATAACATAGTACCAGGAATGAAACAGAGCCAATTTTGTACTTCCTTTATTGTGTTAAAACAGTGGCATCACTGAACACTGCAGTTGTTCAGCTGATATAGATAAAGGGCTGCCATGCACTGTTGAAGGTTTAAAAGAGATTGGGAAAAGGGTATAAAAATATGAAAACCTATGTATTCTAAAGGACAGAAAGTCAAATAATATCCAGCAAATATAAGTACTCACAGAGGAGCCATCAATCCAGGCAAATCCTTCATCGGGATTTAAGAGAAGTAAACCGATTCAGAAAGCCTGAGTGTGCAGTCCTTTATGTACAGTGGTTATAACTAAACTCCAGCCCACTATCCACAGCAGCCATTTTCAATTAATTTGTACTGTGATTATTGTTCCTCTCTTGGCAATTAACTTGGGGAGTAGCTTAGGTGTTCTAGATGGCATTTTCCTGTCACTTTCCTTCTCTTGTGTGCTTACTGCCAACAGAACTTCCTCTCAGTGGGTTCATATAAAGTAATCTCTGCAAAACCTATTCACACAGAAGTGTATTGATCATTTTCTAAAAGTGGGTTTTTTTTCCCCCAGTCATTTTAAAACTGACTTAAGTTATTTAATTCTATTGTGTCTAATCAACTTTGATGTTCATACTACCTTTCTCTGTAAAGCTGAAACCTGGTAATTTTTTTTAGTTGTTTGGGGTTTTTTTTTTTTATTTTCTGCTGACAGTCTTCAATGGTGGATTCTGATTTTTGGAAGGTCAGTTATTTGAGTATATTCCAGGTGACCAGTGCTTTATGGCTACCTGTGCCTGCTCACAGTCAGTGATTTTGGCAGATCAGATCTGTAAGAGCATTGTGATATGAGAGAGGACTGTTTGTAGATTTATAAACCATTTTGTTATCTGTC
>JANHGB010059701.1:3908-26829 GCA_026283785.1 Coracopsis vasa | reverse complement strand
TTTGTGGGTTTTGTTTTGTTGGGTTTTTTTTTTCTTCACTAGCTCCTAGCTTCCTGGGTTACTGCCCTCCTCCTTTTCTGTATCCTCTACAATGGACCAATGGACGCCTGTGGCCCCTACACAGTGTGGGCCTGGAGCAAGCAGCCCAGCTCCCTCTCAGCTTCCCTGACACCTTTCAGCTACTGATAGGGTCCCGCAGCTCAGACCCTGCTGGAGGACGCCCACCAGGGCGCACCGAGTGCAGCCCTGCCCGTTGCGCAGCCTCGCCTCAGGAGACCGGTGCAGGCACTTTCTGCACCCCGAGCTCTGCGCTGCAGCCTCCCCTCTCATGGGCTCTGTCCGGTGCCGGCGCTGCCACTGCCGGGGCACCCAGAGCGGGGCACCCAGACCGAGCCCCGGCCTTGCGGCGAGCGCTCCCCATCCCGCCCCCTCCCCGCTCGCTCTGCCAGCGCCAACCGCCGCGTCACGCGCTGTTCTCGCGCTCCCTGGGGCGGGTTTTCCCCTCTCAGGGCGGGGCCGTTCCTCCTGGCTCCGCCCCCTGTGAGTCCCTGCTCGCCTCAGAGGAGCTGCCGCCTTCTGGGCAGGGTCCGGCGGGGGCTGGAGGTTCCCTCCGTTGCTCTCGCAGCTTCGGGACGCGGGGTTTCCCGGCCCTCCGGGGTTTAAGGCTCTTCTCTGGAGATACCCACCTCGAGAAATGACCCTCAGGTACCATACAAGAGGCAATGTCTCTCACCCAGCAAAGCCAGGCATCACTGCTGCCTCGCAGGCATGAAAGCCCCTGCATTTCTCACTGTGAGAGATCAGAGCAGGGAACTTTTTCTGCCCATCTGCCAGTCGGCAGTACAAACTTGCAGATTTCAATCTTGTTATTTATGACATTAGGAACAAAAATCTGAGAGTAAATTTTGAGAGACAGACAGGTTTTAAATCAGCACAGCAGGCACCTACCAGGCTCTGTTCAATGAGGAGGCAAAACAGGACGGCATTTCCCACTTCCCGCAAATTCTGGAAGCAGACAGTCTTCAGTTCTGCATATTCAACGATGTCCTTCAACTGATGGTGAAAAAACTCCAAGATACCTGAAATCAAAAGAGAAGCAAAAGAATTCCATCTCAGGAGCCAAAATGAACTCTATTGACGATCACACAGGCATGCCTGTTACCGAGGGAAGGCCGACAAAAGATTCTGGCCATGCGCCTCAGAGTCATACGGATCAGGACTAATTTCTTTTCTACCTCCAAAGCACTCCAATTTTCTAACCAATTTGCCTATTCAAAGGTTGCACTGAACATGCATACGTACGCTGTATCAGAGCCCAACTAACTGAGGGTGTGGGTTTACAGTTCTCTCTCCATGTATTGGCACATGAGATTTCTTTTATCTCCAGGCATGCAGCCTAGAGGAAACTGAAAGGAGCAGTATTTAAATGCATTAAAAATCAGAGGTCATGAAGTGTTAAGCCAGCAGTGTGCTGACTAAGTGGATAAATCATGCAAAATGGAGTGTCTGGCTTCTCACTCCTGGAAAAGGAAGCCACTATGAGACATAGATTGCAGGAGCAGGAAGAGAGACTAGGGCTCTCGTCTGCTATTAGTCCTGTGCCAGCCTCTGTCCCCCAAGATGCTGCACCACCCAACACGTTAAAGTCACAGCTGTTATTTACAAGGATGGCAGAGCCAGCAAGGAGCAGAGCACTGAAGATACAGGGAACAGGGGTGGTGTCAGGCTATGACTCCGACAATGCCACAAATGGCCAGAGGTGATCTGCAGCCTCACAAAACTGTTAAATACAGACATCACAATTCAAGCTCTGCTGGCAAGGGTATATAGATCCTGCTGACAAGCACAGCCGGAACACTGTTCCTGTCAAAGTTTTACCAAAAGCTGTTAAAAAACTGCTAAAATTATGATTTTCAAAACCACATAATTTACATAAACATGTCTTTTTCAAACTTCTCCCAAACAACGGTGGCATGTAACATGTTGGTGGATTTCCAGCTCCTTCACCCAGCCGCAGAAAGACTGCGTAGTCCCTTGGTAAGAGACAAGCTCAGGAAAGCCCAGGCTTGGCAGCTGCTATGGAGACCTGATCTGGTTAGCACTGCAGAGGTTAAAGCAATGTGCAGGACAGGTGAGGAAGAGCAGAGAACTACAGTAGGTCAGACAGCTCTCTGGCTTCCTACAAGTTATTTTTTATCAGCATTTTTCCATCTGGCTGCACAAGCCTGGCCCTTTTAGAAAGCCACCCAAAGCCCTGACTGATGTCAGAAGAAAATATATCACGCAAAGCTTTTGAATTGCTTGCTACATACAGCAGCTCATTTCCACTACACTGAATTAAGTCAGAACGTTAAATCTCCACCCAACCACACCTAAAGCAATTAGAGGAGACAACAAAAGAGAGCACAGATGTCACCCACCACCTTCCCATTTGTTCCTTGGACGCAACTGATGAATACTTCCCATGCAGGAGATTAGACTTCAGTATTTAGCGAGCAAGGCAATGGCTGAGAGGGGAGTGCACAAACATAAAATATAGCCTGGAGCATATGAATTCCAAGGAAATCCCTCAGATTCAGCAGAGGAACTTGAAAACTTACAGGAAAGGAGGGAACTGCATAGCTAACCCACACATTTCTACAGAAAGCTTCACATCATTAAAATTAGTAACACGAAACATCAGTAAAGCGCATGGTGAGGGGGTGCAGAGCTGGCTCTGTTACGTCTCAATGAACTGCTGGTCAATAGAAAATTTACAGTCAATGAGTGTTCCCACATGCATTCAGTGGAGAGAAATTTGAGACCTAACTTTAGTAGTTTAGCAACTCAATAAGAAAACAGAACTGACAAACCCATGAAGAAAGGTCAGGTGTAGTGAGTGCTTGCTGAGCTTGATTTATTCAAAGGAAACACATTTAAATCTAGCTAAAATGCAAACAAGTCATGCCAGCACATCACCAACTCCCTACATAACGCAAAAGCTCTGGAAAACACTGTTGGCGCCCATCCAACGCTGTATTACAAAGGCCAATTGCAATTCCCAATTGCAATTGCAAGGTGTTTGAGCAGCAGTGAGCACTAGTGGTTGTCGTTTGAACACACCTGCCCACTGTGGCAATGCGGTGCTGTGGTGCTAAATACTGGGATTCCTATTTTAAAGATGAGGTTGAAAAGGCAAATTGATATGGCAGAATTTTTTTCACAAAAAGAAAAACTGATGCTAGGAAAAAAAAAAAGTGAAGTGAGGGAATTGAAGCAAGCTTTACCACAAGCCTACATGTGTTTTACTTACACGCCCTAGTATTTCCTTTGTGTTTTTCTCTGTTGATGAAAGGGCTTTCAAGCCTAGCAGGAAAGGTCTTCTACAGATCAACTGCTAAAAGTCAAGTCAAACACTTTCCTCATACCAAAACCTTCTGGAAACAAAAGTCTATTGTGTTATCCTGGACTTAGGTCTGTGCCATAGAGGATATCAAACTAGAGTATCTATCAATGCTTCTGTTCTTAGTATCCATGGTGTGTACATGAAGATTGATGATGAACCAACAGAAGGGCTGGAACACTCCCCATAAGACAGTAAGGAACTGTAGACTTCTCCACATAGTCACGTGGAGGGAAAGTATACTCTGAGCAAGTCAGATACTAGCAGTAAGGACAGACATGGAGATCTTTTTCCCTTTGGCTTTTATGGTGAGTGGGGAGCAACTTGGTGAGAAATAGAAGCTGAGCAGAGCAGCAAGAATGATTTTGCTACTGCAACATGGAAACAACTATCAGTCATGACAGGGATGGAAATCAGAGGTGTGGGGGGGGTCAAACTCCCTTCAAACTTGTGGATTTTATGGGGAATTTGAGAAAACAGATTGATGTCTGGAAAGATGACAAGAAAATTTTATCCATGTTACATGGGCAGTGAAATCCTGAGAATAACTCATGCCATCTATAGCAAATATAAAGGAGCAGGATGGCACAGAGAGAAACCAGGAGCAACACAGAGGACTGTGTCCAATAATATGAAGCTTATACTGAAGGTGCAACTGAAGCCAAAGCAAGACAACAAGTCCACCCAAAAGCAGCAGGATAACCGAAGTCTAAGAGCCTTGAGGTTCATACCATAAAACTTACATATTGTCTTTTACAGTCACTCCAGGTGACTGAATTCCTCTCAAACTCCTTAACAAAGATTCTTATTTCTTCACCCAAAGCCCCAGTCTCCATATACAAATATATAAATACACACACCCACACATGTGCATCCATCAACAAAATTGTCACTATTTTGAAAATCTGACACCCAGTATTTAGCATGCAGTTGTTCCACTTGCCCTTAAATGAAAGGCTTGGTTTACTGGCAAAACAGATGGAAGTTTAGAGAGCAACACAGGCTATTTCTGATGAACAGAAATGACACCAAAAGCATGATCTGCTCCCCAATGAGTCCTGTGGCAGAAATACATCATCATGTTTTCATTAATATATGAACAATGTCATTCCTGATTGCACCTCCAAAATAACAATTTTTATGAAAGACTGCTCATGCATACTGAAGCCCTGGAAAAAGAACAAGTGTCTTAGGAAGGTTAATTTTACTGAATGCAAACTTCCTCCTTCCCCTAATTTTATTTGTGGGTACAATCCATAAGTTAATAAATTAGTTCTATATAAATAGCATTTTGCAATGCAAATGAATCAAGGTTTTTTACTCCTCTGCAAGAAAGCAATTTTAATTAAACCCTTCTATTCCTGCAGATGGGATGACATTAGATGTCATAATAATCCATCTTATAATACCAGTTTCTGATTTACACAGATCTCAACAGAAGCAAAGGCTGCTGATACAAGGTAGATCCAGTAAAGCATAGATTAGTAAAGGATTAGGTTCCATCTTTGCTTCCAAAATCCTATCTCAACAGCACTCAAACAGCAGTGCCAAGTTTCAGCTGTGCAGTCTGTACACTAATGAATCCAGGAAGTCAGACCAAATTAACACATGCAATGCAAAGCTGCTTGGATTTCTTCACTTTGGTCACCTTTCATTTTTCTATAAAACAATCTCAAGTCACACCTACAACTCCAATCAAGCACGTTCCAGAGCTTGTAGTAATTCTGGTACCTAAAAGATCAGGACAAAAAATAGCTATTTATTCCAGAACTGAATTGCTGACTAATAGCAAACAGAATCTTCAATAGAATTCTTGGTCTTTTAACCCTAATAATTTTGGGTTATTTTCTGCAGAGTACCGACTTGACTACTGTCAAGTAAAATCTGCTTATCTGCAATACCAAAACTGGGTGCTATAATGACCTTTAGTTTATGTTCACTTTCATACAGACCTTCAGATGCTAACTACAAATACTTTGGCTCTCCAATGGACAGGTTCCAGAAAATTCCCTTCACATTCTTCCCTACGAGGACTCAAGCCATCGTGCCCCCACCAAGAAATTAACTTATTCTCCTACTCGTCCAAATTTGATCAAAACCCTGGGATAATGTAAGCATTACTAGCCCTTCCTGTAAAGCTATGATGATTCCCCTGCAGCTTCTAGCTACTACCACCCTCCAAGATGCTTCCCAGCCCAGGCTAGCTCCAGTTTCTATTAGGCTCTGCCCTGAAATATTGCAGAAAAAGAAGGGTGGAAGAGCAGCTCAAATGTTCAACAGCAACACAATCAGCACACAGAGAGATATGAATACAGCAGCCGACAGCATGGGGCACTAAGAGGCTTCCCCAAACTGCTGTGAGAAGACATGGGATTTGAAGAGATCATGGCCTGGTATAATAAGTGTTTTGCCCTGCACCAACTTTTGGTGGTTTGTTTCTTTTTTTTTTATTATTATTATTAATTTTTATTTTTTTTTAGGAAGAATCATGGGAATGCTATACTTAGGAAACATACACAATTAAGGCTACTTTCTCACCACATTTGTATCTTACTAAGCTCATTGATTTTTTTCCAAAACTTTCTTTTGGAGGCTTGATATAGCAGTGACAAAAGTTTAAGCTCCATCTCACAACAGAGCTGACAAACTACTTTTCTCATTGTGTCCAACACTTCAGAGTGGCAGGACATGAAATACTCATTTATCCAAAGCAGGAATGCCATATTCCAATACTTGAGAAGTAGCAGAAGAAAATGTTACCTACAAGATGAAATTTCAAGTTTAAGCTCTTAGAGGCCAATATTCCTTTAAAAGGTCCCTTTAAGAATCCTATGCTTAATGTATTTTTAGACAAATATTTTTATGACTACCAGATGAGCAAGTTCCCCACTGCTTTAGACTGTTCCTATGGAAACAAACCCATTGGCAAGCAGGAGTCCTGAACAACTCTGATGCCACTGTCTGTACTCTGCTCCTTTTAGCTGGAATAAATCACCGTTTAGAAATCCACAAGTCTAGAGGACTGATTGTGTAGGGCTTAAGGAATTGCAATCAAGAGAATCCAAACAAAGCTCTCCAAATGAAAAGTCTGAAGCATATGAAGTAGCTAGAGGCTTACTTAGTGAGCATACTTTAATTGCTTTGCATGTGGAGAATGGACTCAGGAAACTAATTCTGAATTGATAAATACGTTACGTCAAGACAGATAAGAATCTACACGTTTAGTCTGTAGATTGAAATCACAGCTTTGGTCTGTATGTGTAGGTAGTGCCAGTCCAGGAAGTGTGATTAAATGTTTTGTTATGAAAGAATAGAAACATAGCACTCAGACTTGCTACTACAACTACTAACTTCTGCAGGAAGCTTTAGGAGGCAGAGGAGGGAACAGACAACAGTTGACATGTATTAGCTTGCATTTTCTGTGGTGAACCAAGTAAACAAGGTGTAGCAAAGACTGCTAAAGAGAAGAATTTAATGTGGAAAGAAGAGGGCAGTGATTCAAATCAAGTACATCTTGAGCCTGCCTTTCCGCAATCTGGCAGTTCTCAAGATGCCAGATGAGGGCTAAAATCTACAGCATGTCCCTATCGCAGAAAACATTTTCCATTGCCAGTCAGAGGTGCTCCAAGGACAGAGAGCTCCATGATGAGGAGGCATCAGAGAGCACAACACGATTCTTCGGTGATGTAAGAGGGATGGACATGCCATGAGCTTCCACATGCCCCTTCTGTCTAGTGTCTTTGAAAGGAAAGGGAGAGGTGGCATGGCAGTGTGATAAAGGCTATCTCTGCTATTTCTGTGAAGAGACTCTGTTAGAAATAGTTAAGAACAGGAAAAATACACATGTCAGGACAAAACCTGTCGGGAACAGGGGTGGTGAAGGAGCAGAGGAGCAGGTGGAGTTTTGAGATATAGTCCGATTCTAGTCGCTATGATCTTCCATCATAAAGCCAAGAGTTACTCTGATATCTCGGTACAGAAGACCTCTAAACATACAGGATTTCTTTTGTGAGAGTAAATATGAGGTCAAAGCAGTTTGTGATCTCTACAAAATAGGAAGGTTGTAAAGAATTTCAAAATGTTTTAATTGATTCTGTGAAGGTCACCACAAGTGAAGTTTTGCCTTTCCTATAGGATGGATTGCCTTGTAACCTCAAGAGAAAGTTTCAGCTTAAGTTCCTGGGCATCTCCTGCCAAATATTTTTTCCTTAAAGGTTAGGATTTCTGGCAGGAGACTATGAGCTTCCTAATGTCACCTGTAGCATCAAGACCCTCGTGATGCATAATCTATATTTGAGAACACCTACTGCTTTTGTGGTCAGACCTTAATGAGTGGCTGAAAACCTCAGATAGAGTATTTTTGTACTGCTAAGTACAATGATTCATCCATTTCTATGCTCCAGGGAAAAAAACAGGAAGGAAACACTTAGTAAGTCCTTGATGTCGTTTAATATTGGTAATGAGCGTCAAGCAAGCTGTGGGAAGAGAAAAAAAACCCAACCTCATTCCAGTTGGAGTGGCATTTAATAAACCTAAGCAACTCTGGAAAAATAAAGATATACTCAGGAGGTGGGTGGCACATGGAGGGATTAATTTGTGTTAATTAGAAGTTGTGGAGGAGGAATATTTTGAAGGGGGAAGCAGTTTCAGAATTTCGGTGAACAATGTGATAAATACTAATTAGCCAATTATTTCTGCGTAGTGGCAAGCAGCTGTCAAAGTGATTTCTTCTTCTGCAACTGTCACACCTCCTGTTAAGTGGCTAAGATGCACCCCACACAAGCCTCAGACATGACTATTCTGGCAGGACCAGTTTGCCTCTCAGCAGTATCACTCCTTTTATCTTACATTTGATAAGGGCAAAAGAAGAGGGAACAGTTGGCTTTTCCAGAGAAGCAGGGTTATCTAAATAAGATGTTTAAACAGACAAGTGTGAAAAGCTAACTTGCAGAGCGAAAAGCCCAGCATGCTTACGAGAAAGACCAGAAGTAGAAATGATTGTGAACCTCCCAGCTCAAGATCAATTATGTTGTGAGGCAATTGATATACAGACTGTCCTCCTCTTGCTCCAAGCAGAGAAGTCTTAAAACTTAACAAAGTACTTTCAAAAAGCATTCACTGATTTTTATATGGAAAAAAACCCAAACCAAACAACAACAATAAAAAACCCCAACAAACCCAGACTGAGTTCTGGTTATCAGGAAAGAGAGAGGGAAAGATGGAGGTACACATGATCCAGAAGACAGTGATTAGTATCATTTTATTAAGGCTACTATGGTAACACCAAATATGAACTAACCTGGAGAACCATACTCATGTCTTGGTAACCTACAGATCTTAGGCATCACTTCCATTAGGGTCTTGACATACTGAAGAATCGTCCCTTGTAACTAAGAGAAAACAGATGTGTGTAAACACATCACTGTTATTGAACTGAAACACTTTGCAACAATTTGCATTCAAACTACACATGAATTGAACAAGCTCCAAAAATCTTGCATTTAATTCTGTCAGTCATTAATTTTTTTTTCAAATGAATACAGTTGCACTTCCCTTCACATGGCATTAGCCACCTTTTGCTACAGGAAGAGTGGCACAAGAGCCAAGGTTAAGAAGGTAAAAAAAGAGGAAATCATGTTTTCTCTTGCAGATTGTGGCTACTATCTAAACAACTTTTAGAGTTTGGGTTAAAAAGTTGCATTTGAACCCTTTCAACAGCAATAAGAGAAAACCCCTTAGCATTAAGTGTGTCTGTAACAGCTCAAACTGGCTATTCCAGACATACCAGTTAAGACACAGTCCCAGTCTGCAGTCAGACTGCTGTCCTCCCACTAGACACATATTTCACATCTGTCTCTCTACGTCTGAGCATCTGCAACAGGCATCAGCAGGATACCGACCCCCAGGCCTTTTAACCTCCTTTATAAATGCCAAACATTCACTGCTTCCTTTAATGAATGGAGAAATTTTACCACCTAAATAAATAACAACACCCCCCCCCAAACAAACCATTAAAAATATCCGTGTTTTCCTATTTCTCTGAAGATTAAACCACAACACCCCTTCAAGCAGGCTCCGGCCTTTCTAGAACATCAAAAATGTTGTGGGAATTACTGTAAACAAGCTGCCAAATGTGTCAAGTGTCTGAAGTAAGATTATGAATACCACAGCTATCCCCTGGTACAGCTGGATTATTTTGGCAGCATGCTCCTTACAGACAACAGGGACAGGGAGGAAAAAACAATTTATTTGGCTTAAACTTTACTGGCAATGCATTATGACTAAATACACAGATACTAATAATATAGTGAACCAGCAGGCCCTCAAGCTTCTGGTTACAGAAAAGGCCCCTTCCAGTGTAAGATATCCAGGCTGTATGGATAACTTCTTCAACATCTGGTCTCAGCACTCTTCTAAATAGTTTTGATGCTATCCATTGCTAGATTCAGCACAGAGATAAAACCTTCCGTGTTATTAAGGTGTTATCTGTCAACAATGTTATTAATGAAAGCCCTGAAGTTAGGCAAGGTAGAAAGCACACTCCAGCTTTCTCAAAAAATATTGCAAAAGTGAATTTACAGTACAATCTTTTAAGTTGAAATCAACTAATTTGAAACACTCATGCTTTTCCAGAGTTTACCCAGGACTTACCAGCATAGACCTCCAAAAATTAAATCCACCTTCAATAAGGAATCCAAGGTTTTTGAAACACTGCTCAGGATACTGAGGCACATCTTCTATTGCTCTCAAGAAATTGAGTAGTCTCAAACATAGCTTATACTGAACTTCAACGGAAGTAACATTTTAATTACTCTTACCAGAGATCTTACTTTAAATTTGTTTTTCTTGAGACATTTTCTGTCAGAAACCATTTGGAATAGCAGAAAATGAAAGACAGTTAGCATACCAGGCTCTTGACAACTTTCAGCAACTCCTCCATCACCACAGCAATACCCTGATAACCAAGAAGTCTGCAGATGACTTTAAAGTGAGGCGGACCAACAAAATTCCTGTAGTTGCTGTAGATGCTGGAATATGCCAGATTCAATGCCTGAAACAAGAGAACAGATATGATTAATGGCAATTTTGCCTAACTGCATCTCTATAATAATCTCATTTAATGAGCATTTTTAAAGCATGTTAAAAATAAAATAATAACTTTGTATCTCTCTCTCTGCAGGAAGTTAAAACACAAAGCTTCCCTTTTGTAAGGCAGGAATGCTAACCAAAATTCACAAGAAAAACTTGTAAACACTTTTTTTTTCCACCAGGCATCTTCCACTTACCATTTATGAAGCCATGAGCATTTCCTTTTTCATATTTTTCTGTTTACACAGGTATAAAAAGATGAGTAGTCAATGCCAATGTTAAGATCCTTGAATTTAAAGCACAGCTTCTACACCTGCTATTCCTGTATCATCCATTTAATGTATGAAACATCTTGAAAGAAGTTACTTCAATTTTCAAATTATAATAGGTGGTGTAAGTCTTTAAGGACTCAACTACAAAAAAAAAGGGCCTTCTGCAGTTACTGTTCTCTGCAGCTAATTAATAAGGATCTCTCTTTTTCAAATCCCTTAACTGTACAGAAGATCAAAGCAAATCTAAGTCTGGGATGTAATCTCATGGAAATTCTTCCAGAGCTGTATATATAGGACCAAGTGCTTTGCTATATTAATGACTATTCTTCAAAGTAAATCCAGCCGTACAGACTGATGCTGTGTGGGGATTTAGGAACTGTTTGCTGAAGACACAGACCAAAGAGGAGTTAGCTAACTTAACATCCTCCATTTCTGTTAAGTGGGCTGTTCTTCTAATATCCTGAAATTTAATTTTAAACAGAAATCTTGTCAACCTTTCTTGCAGAAGGCCCTGTTGTGTTTTCTTTTCTGCAGTTTACATTCTCTCTAATACATGCATGAAAGACAGCATACTGTTAAACTTGCAACTCCACACACATCAGCAGTAACAGAAAAAGTTCTTTCACCAGTATCCAGGAAGAACATTGACCCTCCCTTCAGTGCAGGTCCTGCCTCAATTATTTGTGCAATTCAGTACCAGATACTTTAATACATGGCATTGCACAAAGAAACTACTAGGAATTCAAGTAATGAAACCACCAAGCTCTTGGAGGATTTTAGTCTCATAAAAGGACTTACAAATAATTTTTAGAAGAGATCAGGATAGAAGATAAATATTTTTATTTATGTTGTAAATTCCTATATAAGCACCAGTTTATATAAACACCAGTTTCCAACACATTTTGAATGGTGGTCTTAAAATTTAAAAACTGGATTCTAGACTGATATATAGCAAATGCAAATTTGGCAACAGGCTAACACTTCTTGGCCATCTTTCGTGAATGCCTAAGATGTACTTCACAAACCCTCATGCGTCAGAAATTGCTGCACTATGAAAGAAACAGACAAAAGTACAGACTCAGAAGAGACCACTTAGGTCACAAGAAGAGAGAACAATAGATCCAAAACCAACTTTCTGAATCAAGCAGCTCCTGACCTCAGTGAGAAACTTTGCATGAGTTATTAAAACACTTACACATAGAAAATGATGTGGATTTTATCAAGCTTCAACAACCACACGAGGTTATAACCAGCAATTTATTTCCACAATGTGCAAATTCAGGAAGTTGCCAGTACCAAAATTTACTTCTGAGAGGTTTAGTTAATCCTTACATGTACCTGAACTTCTGTCTCCATCTGTGTGACAAACCAATATAGGAAGACAGCCTAACCTACAGAAGGTTGGTTTGGGTTTTTTTTTTTCCTTATCTTGAGGGTACTTCGTGAACAAGAAACTGACCACAAGCCAGCAGTATATCCCCACAGCAAAGGTAGCCAACAGCCAGTGGGGCTTGCATGAGGCAGAGCACTGCCAATGGGAGATGAACCACCCCTCGACTCAGCACGGGTTAGATATACCTGGGGTGCTGGGTCCAGTGGTGAGCTCTCCACTACAGGAGAGACATGGAGAGATGTATGGAAGAGTCCAGCTGTGGACCTCAAAAATAATTAAGGGATTGGAGCATCTTTCCTATGAGGAAAGTCTGAGGCAGCTGGGACTGTTCATCCTGGAGAAGAGAAGGCTCAGAGGGATCACATACACAGATAACTAATGAGGAGACTAAAGATGATGGAGCCAACTCTGCTCAGTGATGCCCAGTGACAGGACAAGGGGGGTAATGGGCACAAACATGAAATTCCACTTAAACAGCAGAAAAAGGCTTCACTATTGTGAGGGCAGTCGAACAGAAAGGCTGTGGAACCTCTGTCTTCAGAGATGTTTGAGACCTGACCAGACATGTCTATGAGCGACTTGCTGCAGGTTCCCTCTGCCCTAGAGGGACCCCAAGCCTCAGCCATCTGCTAGTTCGGGAAGCTCTGCTCTAAGGACCGCAGGCTTGTGTTGATTTTGTGAAGGAGGGCTGTTTCCAAATATTCAACCATCTTTTTTGTGAACGCAAACTAAAATAGGCACTTGGCTAGTTATTAGACTCCTAATACATGACACAGTCCTGCTATTAGATTGGAGCTGGCTAAACTCCAAACATACCCTACCAGGTGGGCAGCCTAAAGTTCTGTCCCTCTAGTACAACGTGTGTGTTTCCATAGATGTCTGCATGCAGAAAAGGGGTCTGGGGCACTGATGGGGTACAGAACTGGTAAAACCTTAAAAAAATACATGCAGATGAATATCCTAATACACTAAGAACTTATATATATGCATATTTTTTATCATATATATATTCATATATATACACTATTATATATTAGTATATATACACTAATATAATATATATTAGTATATATACACTAATCAACTATACAATTGTCCCCAAAAAGGTGAGATTTCATCTTTTACTTTTGCTGTTTCCAATCATTTAGGTCTCCACAATAAATATGTATGAACTATCTGTTTCAGCTATAGTGCAAGGGGAATTTTACTTCAGTAGGTTGAAGCATTTTACTGCCACGAGGTTAAGGGGAGGGAACTCCTCTTCACACAGCAGAAATTCGTCATAGAAAAGCAAGCCCTGAAAACATTATTTCAGTATTTAGAAACTCACTAATACATAACAATAAGCCAGCCAATCTAAAACTACATCTTTTGTTAATGTAACCCTCATGGGGTAGTACCTAAAATGGACCACCTGTTAAGACAGGATTAGCAGAGCTTTATAAACTGTGACAAGGGATTTAGAAAACACCATCACACGCCATCACCACTTCCCCTCCCGATGCACAAAAGCAGAAAAAGCTTAGGGAAGAAGCCACTAGCAAAGGGGTGGGGGTGGAGAGGGAGGGAAGGAAAGAGGGAGTTCATTATTTTGTAAGCTATGCTTGCTCCCTCCTCTACTTAAATTTAAGGAGGAAAAAAAAAGGAGAGTTGCTAGTTGCTGATGTCATCAAAGTGCTAACATTAATCACTCACAGCATCACTGGTACACGCACGAGAGGGATATAACAGGGATGTTCAGGCAGTACACTGTCCAAGGGGAGGCAAGGAAGGGAGTGGGGAAAAGACATTTTTTCTCCTGTACATTCTTTGAAAAGCAAGGCAACAGCGTCTTTAGACAAGATGTTCTCTTGCATGAATTTAAGTGGAAGAGACAAAGAATCCATGCCACCAGCAGCATCAGAGAAAAAAACTGAAAGCACCAAGCAATGAAAATTCAAGTCCAGGGAATCTGAGGGGAAGAATAAGCAAACTGGCAAGCAGAGATCGGGCAGGAAATAACTCATTTGAAAAGGCAGGCAGAAAACTTAGCGTTTATGTCATTTTCACAGCAGCGTCACCGTGTGAAAATTCTGTTCTGAAATTTCTGTCAGGAAGTGGCGGTAAGTACTGACTTTATAATCTATAAACCATCAAATGAGTTTTCCAAACATTTACATGTCAGTAATTATGTGTCTTCTAATAACTGTTGTTTTGTAGCAATACAAATGTATTATTGTTATTTAAATAAAATCCAGCCATTCTACTTAGAAAATGCCGTGAGGATAAACTATTGTTTGTAGATTGTATTAGGAAGTGTTCTATAAAAAACGAATTACAATTTTAAGTAACTAGGATCTACCGGCTAAAGAGGAGACAACTGAGCAAGTAAAAGCTCTGATCTTACTAATGTGTCCCATTTTAATATCTGGAAAAACTGGGTAGATGCCAAAATGTGTCTAATAAGTTTATTTGATAGCAAACTCAGTTCCTTTATATTGTTGCTGTATCAAAAAGGGTGCACTTACCACACAATTAGAATGGCAGCATCTACCCAGATCAGTCACATCTAAGGTTTCACATTGTATTGAAAATAAACACCTTTTTCTTCCCACTTCCCAGTAAATATAATCCAAATGCCTCAAGCAACAATTTTCATACAGTCACAGATTTCTTACAATTAATATAACTATCAAGATTCCACTAAAATAATATATATATTTGCCAGCCTCCTATCTAGAATAAAATACAATAAAAGTATTAGAGAATATTTTCAGAATATATTAGGAGCAAATCTGACAAGTTGTCTTCATCAGGAGAATTTTCAATCGTCAGTTGTTATTTAGCCAGGAGACTAAACATTATAAACCTAGTCATAAAAAAATAATAATTTCATTTTTATGATGAAGTCACAAACAATGAAATACAGTGTTAATGACATGGGCATTTATCTTCATTAAAAAAGTAAGCAACTTTCATGGTGGAAAATATTCACATCAATGTCACTAGAAACTGGCTATTAAACTAAGAGAATCAGACTAAATTGCTGAGGGAGGCTCTTCTTCAAAAGTTAGCCTCAACAACAGTAAAAGCAAAAAACCCTTGCCAAACAAATGAAAACACCCACTGGCTGTTATGATATATTCCTTAATAGATGTGTTTGGAAAATTGCAGTAGATGTTTTCACTATTTACAGTGGTAACAAACTGAGAATCTCAAAATACTGGCAGTTTTTCTGATTTTAATTTTACTATGAGGAGTATAGTTCAGGGCAGACAGACTATAGAATTACATACAATCACTTGAACAGAAAAGAGTCTCAGTCATTCTTTTAAAAACCCACTATTCATCCAAAAGGGATGCTATAGTGAAAACTGTTTTTCATCAACTAAGCTTAGCTTTCTTCAAAGAGGATGACTAGCATCAAGACTAAATGTTGTAATACTGATGCTATAATATCACAGCCACTGCTCTGTCAGTAGGTACAGATGTGCTAACTCACAGGCAAAAACCAGAGAATATCGGTGAATAAGAAACTAATGCAAGCAATACTGGAGACAAAATAATATGCGGTGATGTTTCCACATGTTGTTTTGTTTTCCAATAGATTGAGACTGGCAAAAATGAAGACTTGTGGATGGTAGAGGAATTTATCCCTCAATATCCATTCCTGCCACCCCTCTCTTGCCACTTAACACTAGAAAATTCACTGCTCACAAAAGCTAGCTTTGAGATTATGTATAACACCTAATTAGTAAAATAAAATGCAAGATACTCAGACGACAGAGAAAAACAACTGCTGCATTTATTTTTGAGTCATCTGGAAAAAAAAAACCAACTGAAAAGAAGTGGTTCCCCAATTGCAAATTCTGTCGAACATACTGTGTCTCATGGAGACAAGATACAACCAGTCACCTGTACAGGCAGCAGCTCTGGTTGAATTTCTATAAGCATATGCTTATCCTTTCAGTTGGGAAAGAAATGCACAGTCTTAAATACTCCAAACTTTACGAACTTCCAGCTGTCACTTTTACATAGCAGTACCAAGAGCAGTTTCCTTATAAACTCCTTTCCTCAATTACAGAGCACTACAATTACAATCCACACGACATCCCCAGTGCTGCAGCTTCTACATTACCTCCCTGTAAAACAAACATCTTCCCTTCCCACAGCGAGTTCGGCACTGGGAGAGAAGAAAACACCTGAGAAACATCCTGATGGGAATAACCGTCCAAAACATCACAGGAAACACGGCAATGGTAATTTGGCCAAAAATGGCCAGCTGTGCCGACAGCTTTTACAGCATCATGTACCACCCTAACTGGAACAGCATGCTATCCAGTTACTCAAGAAAGAACTTTCAGAAGGAAGAGAGGGTGCCCACCAGTCGTTCCTCCTTTGTTGTTGAAAACCTAACTCCACTAACAACGTACATTGTGTGCGTGACCTGCCAGTCTGCAAACCCCTCCAGTGACCAGTGCAGAGTTTTTAACACACTGGAACGAGACCCAGCATCTGCTAGCAACACCAAGAAAGAGCTGGCACTGGGCATCTGGCTCACCAGCAGCATCCTGCTCCTCATCATTGCTGCAGTCCTCCTCTATGGCTGCCTGCACCTCGTGTGCCGCAGGAGACGTGAGCACTTGCAAGGGCCAAATGGAACCTCCAAGGAAGACCACAGGAAAGTGTGGACCAAAAGCGCAGCATACGCCTTGGAGGAGCTCGGCAGGCAGAACCAACTGATGCAGGACACTGAGGAAAAGCATCCAGGTGACATCCAGCTAGCCACAATCATAGAGAATCCTTCAGTGCGCAAGGAGCCTGCCATGCTGACTTCCAAAAGCCAGGAACGAGTGCCAATGACTGGACAGTGCTCTGCTATAAATTAGAAACCTTTTGACAGGGAGGAGATTTTTACTACATATGACATCCCAACTGCTTCAAACTCATCATGTGCATTGTCAGCGTTCCCAATGGGCAGCTCCGACTGCTCACTGCAGTACTCCTGGCTGTACCTCTGGTATCACATCTAGTTCCAACAGCCTATACACATCCAGGTACACAGAGGCAGAGGTTCAGACACCCAAGAAGTGAGAACTTCAGCCACACTCCGTTATTTAAAAATGAAGCATGTAGCAAGTAATTTATTTACATTTCAAGGGGTTTTTCCTTTTTTTTTGGCTGCTTTTCTTTAGTCTAAAACTGCAAATAAATACAAAAATTAATCAAAAGTGACCAAGAGACTTTTTTGGTTTTTACTAGCATAAACAAAACTGAGTAGAAGTTTTCAGATGGCAACCCAGACTGCTATACTACAGGTAACTGGAATGTACACTCCAAGTGCAGTGGTTTTCCAGAGTGAATTCTACTCCCACAATCCTGACTGCTTCTCAAACTACACACTACAAACTACTACACTTAGACAATGCACTTTGCTGACCATGGTATTCTCCATAGCTCCCATGTGAATGAGGTCAGTCTCAGGACATAAGCTAAACTCACCTGGATTTCTGTCTGAAAATTCCCTTTGGCCTAAAAACCTGTGCAAGATAACAACTCTGTAAGGACACTTCCAATGAAACTAAGGTAATATTCTGGGTTATTGTATTTTGCACTCTTTTGCACCCACCACGAGCTACCTTCTGCTTCACAGGCAAGTGACTCCCTGTAGAGGAAATGGAGTTCAGAGAACCGAAGTCCTGGCCCTTCCTTCCCTGTTTCCCTTTCAGTTTTAATGATAAAAATCATTCACCAGCTGCAAATTTCTGTCCAACTATGCAGTACGTTGTGTAATGAAGATAGCAAGGAAGTAAAAACTTGCCAAAACACATCTTATTATTATTATAACAAGAAAAGCTGATGCTCATCTCACTCTCCCTTGAGCTTCAAGGCGAAGTGCCAAAAAAGGCCCTTTGAACAGAAATCTGTTCACCCTCACAACATGACAAGTCTTACCTGGCTTACACGTGTAAGTCGCCCTGTTTTAAATCTCTTAAGTGCATTTGTATTGCATAAAACCATAATAAAAGTTAAGTTTTGCTGTATAGTAGGGTATGTCTACAAAACAAAGGTATGCTGTGACTGCAGGCATTATAAACTGCTATTGACACGAACATACACATAAAGTCAGCTCTTGCTGACACAGCCTGGTTGTGCCAGTGAAGGCTGCAGAGCTGCTGGCTGGGCAGCTGCCATCCTTTCCCACTGCACCCTGGAAGCTAAGGGGTTGTACGATTTTGGCAGGAGAGCACCCACCAAATATTTCATACCAAGCAGTGGGTCTTTTCAGCTACTGTATTTTGACAGTATTTCCCACAACTTGTGAAAGACATCAACTCTCATATTGCTAGGAAGACACGAGCTGGCATAAGTTTAATGTATTTTCATACCTATCCTAGTAGGAAAGAAGCAGAGACACAGAAACCCGTGCTGAATGGGGGCGAGTATTAGTTTTAGAAAACACTTCAAAAGGCATCTTCATTGTGTTAAGTTAGCAATAACATGTTCTCCACAGCCTATACCCTGTTTCCTCCAGCTGACACGCTTTTCTTTGTCTTACACCTCAGTCTTAAATAAACAGCGCAGATGACAACAGTTTACTGCTGTTCCAAATGAAGGTGTTTTATGAAACAGACACTGAAGAACACTTCAGAGCATGAAGCCAACACTACAGGTTTACTGCCAAAGAGGGGTGGCAGACAGAAAAAATGCTTTAAAATGATCTTGTAATCAAATTAACGGTTAACACTTCTCTCATCAAAGAGAGAAAAGATGATTTTAGTGTTATAGGAATGGGGCCAAGAGACACATATTCTCATCTCTGCCAACATCTTGGGTCCTTAAAATCCTGTTTACTTCTCTGCATTTCTCTTTGTTTATATGGGTTTTAAGGCAGTCTAATACATATATTTACATGCATTTATATGTTATAACACTTGTATATACCATACTGAGAATAAGGAGCAGTTCAGTCTTAAAGCAGTTCTGAGGCAACTCACCTAACAAATTTTGTTATTTATACACAAAAACATACATATGAAAAGACACATGTATATATCAGATTGAGACGGCAAGGAGCTACCCTGGAAATGCCCCAGGAATGGGATTTACTTCATCTAAATATAAGCCATTTCACCCATGGAGTTTACTGTGCATTTCTTAGATAAACATTTATATCACCTCACGAGCAATGGACCATCTCCCACCCACTGCAAATGAGCAATGCATAAGGACTGTTGTCTGACTTCTGCACTGGTTTCGATGAATTCATATCATCACACACTCAAACCTACATGATTCTTTGTCTCTTGCTCATAAAGTTTTATTACAAATTCATTCAGGTTCATTCTGGCAACTCTGTGTTTCGGTAGTTCACTGTCCAGTTTTAACAGTGATCTAGTAAGGGGCAAACATTCTAGGTGATTACTAAACCCATAACAAGATGCAACATAGTGCAAACTGATGTTAATTTGTGCACCAGTAGTAGATAAAAATCATTATATTCACACTGAGAAGTATTTTCCAAAGGAGTCTTTGTTCACTAAACAAATGAGTTAGCATCCACAAAATGCAGACGATAAACAAACATGAAAATCCTTGGAAAATGTTGTATAAGCCAGAAAGGAAGCTCTTAAATTCTGGTCTACACAGCCTCTATAAAACCAGGTACTTTATTAACATGCAAAGTTAGTTTCAAATCCCCAGATGAGGCTCTTTCTTGTATTATTATTTTATGCATCCAGCCCATGTTATCAAATTTCAATCTGCTAACATTCATTTCATTAATCCTACACACACTTCACCTGAGTAAAGGCATTTTAATGATCATGCCCAATGAGCTTTTAAAATACTCCAACCCACTTAAAAGGCTGATGAGCTTTTGCAGGTCAGCTCCTTCTCGACAGCTCTGCTCCCAAGTCAGCCAGGAGAGGCGAGTTGTATCCGTGGGTTTCTGTTTTGCTAATTGTATGAAGATACTACTCAGAAAACTCTAGATGCAACAGAGAATGTGGACATAACTGTGTATGCCAAGCATATACCATATATAGAGCAGTTGCTTTGATCCTTTTAGAAATATCTGTGAATATGTGAACACTTTGAAATAAAAACTAAGAATTTCTTTAATTTCTCTCAAGCAAGCAAAGCTCCTGCACAGAAGGTATTTAGCCATTACAGTCCAGTATGTGCATGTTTGAGTATACATATGCACCAGTAATTACAGTGCTTTTTTCTTGACCTAAATAAACACCATGTATTGTAAAAAAAAAACCCAACCAAACAACCCAAAACAACCACCCCCCCACCCCCAAAAAAAACCCAAACAAAAAAAATCCACAAAAAAAACCCAACAATACCAACCAACAAAGTCCAATGAGGAAAATAAAAAGTTATATTCCTTGGCTATATGATCAATACAAAGGACTAACCTGGATATCTTGAGTAGTTCAAGAAAACTCACAAATACAATAAAATTAAAAATACATAGCCACTCCATAGCGTACTATTATCCAGGCAGGAGGCAGTTTAACAATATAACCCGTAAAGGACCCAAACGAGGATGTGACAAGACTGGGTATATAGTACACAGAATAATATCATACAGTTATATCACACACTAGAATGTGTAGCCTCTATCACATAAGAATTACTATTACTTGCTATATACAACAGAAATATCCTCCTAAAATTCCATTCAGATATCCTCAACTCCAGGATACTTTAGATTCAAAAATAAAAATCTACTCTTGTAAAAATTTAAAACTACAGAGAGACAGGAATATTTGCTAGTATAGGCATATCTAGTTAGGAAATTTGCTCCAGAAATGCATTTCGGAGCCTCCTCGATTGCTTCTGCTCATACAGAAAAACAATCAGATTTCTGAGTATACCTCAGAATAAAGATTACTAAACTCATTTTAATAATGTAACCTGACTGATAACTGGGTTCCCCAGGTAATCCTCTTTCACTCACCCCACTGTATCATCACTTAGATAAATTAAGTTAGCTATCTCTGCTAAATTCAGTGGGTTTTTTGCTCTTTACAGTGCATCTGGTGAATTCCTAAAATAGTAAGGAACACTGTAACTCCAATGTAAGAAAATCCCACTTCCCTATAATTTACTGTTCCCTGTTGGAGGATAATTGTAGAAAACACTATGCACACTACCAGACAATCAGCTGTTACGTTCCACATTAAAGATGTGAATCGTTTTCCACCTTCCACCATTTTAAAAGCACGGAAGTTTTACAAATGCATCAGATACATTAGGATTGAAATTTGTAACTTCTGAGCTATCTCTTCAGCTCTCAAAAACTAGCTTGCTGCGCAAATCACTTCACAGAGATTGCACAGTATAACGAGGATATGATGTGCAGAATGTAACAGTAACACAAGGACTAATTATGCTCATGTTTAAGTAGAAGCTAAAGATAATGAAAGTAGTTAGATGAGAAAACAACACAGTACACATATAAATTACAAAGATAATTGAGTACATAATTATAAAATGCTTTTTTTTAGGCAACAACCCTCTAATTTGATCCTTATGCTTTTATTCATCTTTCCCATACTTTTATTTTGCCACACTGATACTCAAGAAAACAATGCAAAATTAAGAGTGACATCTTCTTAAATATTCCCAAATGATTTGCTGAAGAAACCACCTCTGGTTTTTACTGCTGTTGGAAGAAGATCAATATTTCTGACTGGATAGTAAAAATGAAGATATATGTGCTATGCCTTTAGCTGTCATTAAGACTCAGGTAATAATTCTGAAGCATAAAAAAATAAATCTGCAGTGATCAGGGAGAATAAATCTATCCCTACAACATACAACACTGCACATGTGAGCATCTCATTGGTCCTGTGAATACGGGCTAACATTCCTCCCTTGGGTAACTCTATGAAAGCCCATGACCGTTCTCTTGCAACAAGTACATTCCCTGTCAACTTGTCACCCACGTAAGCTCCTTTCCAACCTCAGCACTGGACATTTCCTTAAGGCATAGAGTACGTAATTGCATGTCATATACACTTCCATTGAAATCTTGCATAAACATTCCAGGCGCTTCTAATCTACAAAGCAAGAAAGATGATACTAACAGAGGACATGAGATGGCCAGAAGGCCAAGTTCATCACAACAACTTTGAGGTCCTCGGGTTGAAGATGCCAAAGAAATGCTACTTTTATCTTTTCCTTTTCTTCTTTTTTTTTTTAATAATTTAAGCAGTTTGATATCTGCTAGTTTAAGATGGTCAGAATCTACAATTCCTTCTAAGTCAGATAACATCTGAAGCAGTTTTCCATATATTTTCCCTTTTCTCCTGCCATCACATTTTCTTCACCGTAACAAGGGAGCAGCTGCACTCAAGATGGGCTCTTGCTCTCACTTCACCAGATGACTAATTAATATTTTCTGAGTCTGCTTTGCCACTATAAGCAACTGTGCAATGCAAGGTGGATGAAAGAAAGCCTTATTTTTAGCTATGTCATATAAGACTAACCATCAGACTAATCACTTGCACTTTGGCTGAAACATATGGTGAGCTCCAAAGCAAAGTCTGAAAAAAGCGTGTATGTTGAAATTAAAATACTCACAAATGTATTTGAGTCCATTTGTAATAACTTTCCATAAGATATCTTTAAACATTAGCAAACTGTAAATATAAAGGGAATTAAATCCAACCTTTGGGCTCAGTTCACTTGCCCAGACAGACCTTTCCAGTGCCATCTGAGATGCCCTACATCTCTGAGGGCGGTGAGGCACTGGAAACAGGCTGCCCAAAGAAGTGATAAATACTCCAT
>JANHGB010059698.1:0-41328 GCA_026283785.1 Coracopsis vasa | reverse complement strand
CTGCTCTTTTTTCTTTCTGTCTTTCTGTCTTTTAATCTTTTTTTTTTTTTTTTTTCGTCTTTCCCTTTCCCAAAGTAGTATTATGATCCTGGGTTGATTTTGCTATCTGTTACAGCATTTGTGTATAGTCAGTATTGTGAAAATATGGGATTAACTTCAAATGTTCTTATAGATGGTAGCTCTGGCAGGAGAGGTGATGGACTGTAAAACTGCAAGTGATGTAAAGAAAATCTTAAGGGTTTTTTTTTGTTCCTTTTTTCTGGTAGCAACATCAAACCAATGTAAGAAAGTACTTTTTTGCATAGGTCATCACTGAATAGTTGAATTCATTGCCATGTGATGTGGTCAATGAAAGTATAAATGATTAAAAGGATTGGAGAGATCCATGTGAGATGGATCTGGTGGTGAGTCCTGAACACACGCACACAGCCTCTGGCTCAAAAAGGAAACTCCTGATGGCTAGAATTAAGGGAAGGATCACTTCATTTATACTCCAAGTATCTGCCACTGCATGAATTTTCATCTGACTCGCTGTGATAGTTCCTCTGTGTGTTACCGGCCTCTAACTGGCATCTGTTTCCCCTTTTTTCTCATATTCCCAAAAATCTGTTAGGTTAAGTGGTGGCCTTGTAGCCAGTTCTGTAGTGGGACAGAGACTTTTTTCACAAGTTTGTCTGGAGAGTGATTATTTGTGGAATTGCAAGTTGGATGGGGCTTTGAGCAACCTAGTCTAGTGGAGGGTGTCCCTGCAGGAGGGTTGGAACTGGATGAACTTTAAGGTCACTTCCAACTCAAACCATTCTGTGATTCTGTGATGCAAGAGCATAAAATTACTTCTGAATGTGTTACTGGTATATAACTTAAATATTGATGAAAGATTTTAGGCACCGTAGGTAAGCTAACTGCAGGTATCTCATGGGCAGTGCTCATTCCAAATAAATGTATAGCCGCACAGTTGTTCTGCATTTCATTCTGTCATGGAAGTAGGCTCTTTGTAGACCAGACAAGTGACAGCAAAATTAATTTGTTGGAAATTCCTTGGCAAAGAAGCACAGTTAATATCGCTGAAATCTGATCCTCCTGCAACAGCTATATTGATGAGTTGGGGTTTTTGTTGTTGTTGTTGTTGGGGTTTTGGTTTTTGTTTTTTTAATTAAGGAAGCACTTCAAATGGTATGAATTCATGTGTTTGGAATTGATTGTAAATTCAGTACAGACTTTAACTCCAACTAACCTTACTTTTAACTTCTACACAAAGATAGGCGAAGATTAGACTGTCTGGTACAGGTCTGGAGGAGATCTTGCAGATTCCCTTAAGTTAAAAGTTGTTCTTGTGATGCTTGAATAGCTGATGTAGTAATATTTTGTGTTATAAATGGGGAAAAAATGTATTCTTCATTGGCTTCACAATAGCTCAGTCAGAATGGAAGCAGGAAATGAGTAGGAAATAAGCAAACATTAACAGAGAAATAATTGTGTATTTTTCTTTTAAAGAGGTGGATTAAAATAAGTCTATCCCTTTCTTGAGTAATGCTTATTTGTAGAAAGTTTTTCTGAAAATACTTGTGAATTAAGATTTGTTTCCTCCTTCATGTTTGTGTAAATTCTTCACATATTTTGAGATTGTTTCTACTTGGCAGTCCACCCTAAAATATTAAGCCATAACTGCTTTGGGTTGCTTGTAGGTCTTGTGCAGCAGGGAAAATCTAAAACTGTTTCTAGAGCTTCAGTAATTGAATTTGCTGTTGATAGGCCTGTGGTTGTATTACAATGCCATATATATCTTCATTAAAAGCAGGATGATGTTGGGGTTTGTTTGGTTTTTTTTATTTCCACACCTGAGATGCTTTGTTCTAGCTGACACTGTAACATCAGAATAAGGAGCCCTGTGTTAGACTTCACAGAAGAAACATTACTTAGGGAGTAGAATGCATAGATTATTGTAGCTTTCGCCATGAAACCAAACTGTCTGTAGATACTTTAGTAATGGTCCTTAAAATACAGTAACTGAGAAACTTTAATTGAATCTTGCAATTTTATAGTGTCTATGTTTCAGACATTCTATCATACTAGATGCATTCATACTGCATCTTCACAACTATGTGTCTTTCTCTTTGAGGCTGTAATAGTCTGTGCTGGCTACATAATAACATAACTTCTATTGGGTAATCCTCCAGTAATTTACCTTAGATGGGAAACATTAATGTGCTACCCCATGTATCTCTTTCTAATAGAAGCTTAGTGAATTCTGATATGCCAAAATTTCATTTTGACATCAAAAACTGTCAACTTTGTGCAGTTGTATTTTTATCTTGGGTAACCATTGTGAAGCATACATATCCTCCTTAACATTAAAAAAAAGTTTAGACTTCATATTTTGGAATAGTATGTGTCAATTAAGCATTGGTATTAATTCACGACCCCATTTATCACTTGCTGTGTATTTATTGCCAAGTATTTCTTCCATTGACCTTTTTGGATACTAAAATCAGATTTTACTAAGTTTTCTTCCAAAAAGGATGATTCAAGATTATGCTTGAAAAGGAATTTAAATGGAAGGCTTATTTGTTTGTGTGTGTGAAAATTTGTCTGTGTATGTGCAGCCTAGTGTGTATAAACTCAAATGGTCTTACATTATCCAAGAATAACAGTGCATGACTTGTAGTTCTTTTAAATGTAGTGTAGTTGTTTGTGGCATGTAGTGCACCTGTGTGTGTAAAGTGAAAGAGGAGGAATGTCTGTTGCCTAAATCAAATAATTTATATGAATACTTTAAAATTCAGCTAACACTTAAATCCCCATTTTAATGTAAAACTGTAACTATTTGAAAAACATGTGAATAAATCCTATTTCCTTTTCTGTTAGAACTGTTGTGAAATGCAGTATTGCCAAATCTCAGGCCCTGTATAGTGCTCAGAGAGGGCTGAAAACGAACAACGCTGCTGTGGTCAAAGTTGGAGCCATCAGCATCAACATTCCTCAGCACCCTGCCACACTGCACAGCATGATGGTGCGCAGTTCTCACCAGCTCTCCAAGCAGATTTCAGATCTCATCAGGCAACCATCAACTGCGTAAGTGCTGCTTGCAAGGCACATCTGAGTGCCAGTGGTTGCCATCCAGTCAGGAGCTTGTGCTGCTTTGAATGGATGTAGAAGAGTCAGGCTAGCCATACGTCGTGTTAGAATAACAAAAGGTATTTTTCTGATCTTTGTCTTGGTAAATAGGCCTCAGCCTACCAAAGAAGATGTTGCGACTCCTTTGCCCTCTGAAAAGACTCCAACAAGTATTAATCAAACACCTGTTGAAACAAATGAATTTCCACAGCTGCCAGAAGGCTTAGAAAAGAAGCCTATAGTTCTTAAATTCAGTGCCATGATAGATGGTATTGCTATTGGAGCAGCACTCTTGCCCTCTCTAAAGGCGGAATATAAGATGGGAAGAATGAGGAGTCACGGAATGACAGGTAACAGTGCTCTGAAACTTTAAAAACATTATGGCTTTAGTTTGGCCTTGCTAGAAGCATCCAAGAGGACCCGGTATTTCTGTTGAATTGTAGCTAGAGCTTGGAATCTTTTGCCGTCAGCTTATTATTTTGAATGTGAACTTCAGTCAGATGGGGCCAAATAGAGAATTTACACTGTTGTTATACACAGTTGCTAGAGGCAGAGTACAAGAACAGGTGAAGACACATATACATTCATGTGTATCTTCCTTCCAGGAAGCTTCCCTCTTAAATCAGTTTATGATCCTTGATTAATTCTGATTCGTAAGACTACTTCAGAGTAATCTTATAAGGCTTCAGTATGCATGAAGTGGTTTATATGACTCCCTTCTCCATGTAATTACAGTGAAATCCTCATTTTCTTTTAAATTTAAGAAAACCCAGAATTCTGTGATTCTATGTTTCTATGCGGGTGGACATTTATAGCTCTAGAGGTCTGTGAAGACCTGTGAAGGTTTTTTGTTGGTTTTTTTTTTTTTTTTAATTCCAAGCGTGTTGTTAAATTTAAGGATAAATAAGAATTTTTTTTTGCAAGTTCATACCTTTTCTTTCCCCATCTTCCTTTTACAGGTGCCCAAACTAGATTTAATTTTGAGCTTCCAATTCACAGATTGCGCTTCACTTCAAAAGTCTCTGCCACTGATATGTCAACCATTCCTCCTTCAGCAAGTCTCAACCTTCCTCCTGTTACTATGTCAGGCAAATATATAATGGAAGAACATGATACTTACTCAGACCAAATTTGGAGCATAGATGAACTACCTGCTAAGCAGGGCTATTATCTACAGGGGAACTACTTACGATGTGTGGCTGAAGTAGGTGTTGGAGACAGTGTTCATCTTTGATAACTTGTTATTTCTATTCTGTTATACTTCTGTATGTGCATCTTTATATTATTTTAATAATTTGACTACTCCAGAAATCTCAGATTTACAGGTTGATCCAAATACAGCATTTGTAATAGCATGATACTGAAATAGAACTTCCTCACTCATTAGTTTGATAAAAAGGCAACATATTAAGCAATGAAGACCACTGTATTGAAGGATTTTGAAGGTGTTACTTTGTACAAATAAATAAGGATGATGTGTTTAGAAACTTGTTTTCAGAATGGAAATATTTCTTATCAGTGAAGTAGACAAAGTATATTATACTGATGATTCAGTGTAATTTTAAACTGAAAGCTTATGCTAACACATCAGATAACATACAATTTGCAAAAAAATACTGAGATTTAAAAACTGTTTTAATGTTTTATAACTTTTTTTTTTCATGATTAGACAGTTTCATAGCTAGGAGAAGGTATATATAATCCCAGCAAATTATATAAATTTTTCTGTTTGACACAGTATTCTACTCGCAGCTCTATTTGTGTACCAATTTCTAAAGTTACTTTTCATAGAACAAAAATTGAGGCTGCTTAAAAGAAACCAGTCTGGTGGGGAAAAGTGAGGCTTTTCTATTACCTACATTTCTTTAGTCAGAAAAAGAGTCTAGTGTGTTTGTGATTGAGACTTCTGATGTTTGCATCTTAATGGGAGAATGTTAATTAAGTGCTACTCTTTGCTCAATACATTTGAGTTATTTCCTGGCTGAAGAAAGAAACTCTTTGAATTTGTTTAGCATGCAAAACAGAAGTGAAGGTCTGCTTAGCAAATGCAAAAACAAAGTCCAAGCAGTTTTAGAAAATACCTGTACTTGCTCATCTACAGTGAGTAGAATAATGTACTTTTAGAGATTAACAGTTCATTTCTATTTTGTTCTGATAATGATTTATTACCTGGAGTTAAGTAGCATTTCACATACTTCCATGAACCTTAATCAAGTCCTGCATTTTCTTGTCTAAGCTAAACTTAAGCAGGATATTAAACTTTTTCATATAATAGTCTATGTCCTTCAATTTTCTGATAGACATTCAGAGCAGAAAAATTGCAAGACAAAGCCATTTAATGCTCTTTTTGATGGCAGTAACAATATAATTGGATTTGAAAAGATATGCCTGAAAATGAAAAAATGCATTGTTTTGAAAACATAGGTATACTAACTGATGTAAAGTTTTGTTTTAAAATTTTTTATTTCTGCAGGTTGGTTCCTTTGAACATAATCTCACAACTGATCTTTTAAATCATTTAGTATTTGTGCAAAAGGTGTTCATGAAGGAAGTAAATGAAGTCATACAGAAGGTTTCAGGTAAGCCGAATACTTAAAACCAACTTTAAGTAAGATCCTTAAACCTTATTTGATGGCAACATTATATAGTTCTCAGGATCAGCTGTTGATTTCACAGACACCATCATTTCACATCTATCACTCCAGCAGAGCTGGAGTTTGAAGTAATAACATAGGCTGTGGAAATTTTGTAGCTCTATCAGAAAAAAGATGTTTTCTTGGGAAGCAGGATAGTATGTTATTCAGGTCACTAGCCTCTGTATGTGTGACATGACCTTGGCTGGGTTACTTTCTGTATTCTTTTTGTTCACCTATAAAATGCAGATCGTGATATTGCACTTTGTAAAATAATGTCAGCACATTCTTTTAATGGAAAAGCTGTGTCTGGGGAAAATAGTGTCAATATTGGTATTATTTAGTGTTTCCTGTTTCCTAGCTCTGTAATTTTTTGCAGATTACATGTTTCAGTACTGTAAGAAAACGGCATTTGGCTATTCATAAGATTGTTTTGTGTATCATGCTGTATATTGCAGAAAAGACTGTTTTATTTCAGTCATTTAAGCTGATCTTCTGTTCTCAATTTTCGGAAGAAAAATAGTGTTGTCATTAAAAACCCAATTAGAGAACAGTTGCAAAATCACTCAGTGCTGCCCCTTTTGTAATTTTACAGACTTGTGCACTTATCTATTTGAGTAGACAGCCAAAGTTACAAAACATTTATTTTCTTACACAAAAACTCTTGTCTGACCAAATCACAATTTACGCAGCAGTTAAAAATAGATACACTCGCTAGTTCTTACTGTTAGAGAGTTGATCTGTGTTCAAGAACTGAAAGCAAACAAAAAAGCTGATAACTTGTGCCATACAGTGTTGTTTCATTTAGCAAACTATAGAAGAATCAGAATAGAAAATAAGAATTGGCAGTTGGCAATAAACAATAAATGAATTAGAGAAAGGAAAAGCAATAATTTATAAGAAGTATTGTCTGTCTATTAAGAAGTAACAATAAAAAGTAAAAAAGAAAGTAAAATAACCAAGGCAAAGAAAGAGAGTATCGGTTCTAGTTAGGTTTTTAAAGGAAGAAGGGAAGGATGTATGTTAGAGAATGTTACCAGATGACAAATGTAAATAAACATTCAAAGGCATGTGAAACTTCAAGTAGTTTGATTTTAAGAATTTTTGAGTTATCCTAAAAGGCTATTATAGAAATTGACTATTTTTTATGAGAAAAAATCTTTAATAATTGGAAATATCATGAGAAAAGGTAAATTAAAAGTGGCGCTCAGTGAAAGGAGTGTCTTTGTGTGTGTCTACACACTCCTTTGATCTACTCTGTGTGTGCATGTATATTCTTGTATACAAACATATATAAAAGAAATATGCAGGCCCAGGTGACATAACCGCAAGGGAGTTAGAAGATGCAGTGAAGAAAATGGAAAATGTCAGAATCCTTGGAGGACAAGATGAAACAAATTTTAAACACCCTGATGTTTGTTCCAGGCAAAATATATCAGCATTGGGTAGTAAGAGAAGACTTAAGTAGAGAATAAACCTTCAACAGCTGTCATTATTCTATTACAGCATTTTTTATAGAGGAGCATAAAGTGGTAAAACGGGAAACCTACATTAGCTTTCTTTTACAACATTTCTCAAGTCTTCAGAGTTCGAGGTCTCCTCTGGTTTTATGTGAGGAACTTATTACCATTGCTGGTTCTTTGCTTTTCCAGACTACAAATTTGTGTTGCTCGTAGCAGCCTAATGGTTTCTGAAACGTGACTGCTACTTTCCATACTGTGGTAATTCAGCAGGAATATAGTCAGGGGCCAGCAATCCATGGTACTGTGTGTTGAATGAGGAACAGTGGGAGTAGAATATAGCTTTTGTCCTTCTGGCTTGCCTCAGAGTAACTCACCTGGCTATAAAATTCCAATTAGTGTAATATACTAAGGTGTTTTTTATAATTGTTTCTGTTGCACTAAAATACTGATTGCATGTTATTCTTACATAAAAACTGGACAAGTACCAATTACTTAAGGTGAAGTTGCACCAGTTAAAAGCTAGTTAATGAACAGAGCAGTTCATAAAAATCTACAATACAAACTGTATTTGTTTTTATAAATCTTCAGCTAGTTACTGTTTAAAATGAGGCTTTTATTTCACTGTCACTTTCTTTTATATCTATTTGGTTTTAAATGTTTTCTTTGTTAGAACTTGAAATGTGTGTATTTAATGTGTACAGGAGGGGAGCAGCCAATACCTCTTTGGAATGAACATGATGGCACAACTGATGGAGAAAAACCAAAAATTCTTCTTTACTCATTAAGCCTACAGTTTAAGGTAATCTTATGATGACAAGCCAGTGGTCCTAGATGCTATTAATGGCTTTTGGGTTTTTACCTCAAAGCTTACTGAATCAGGAATACTCTGCATGAAGAAGACCTTGAGTTTGGTTCCTGTAATCTTTTAAAATAGCTTAGTGGCATTGCGTTGTGAAAAGTGATTATGTCCTCTGTCTTGTTCCACAGTGAAAAGGGGGTTTTGTTAAGTTTTGGTTGGTTTGGGTTTTTTTGTTGGTTTGGTTTTTTTGGGGGTTTGGTTCTTTTTTTTTTTTTCCTTTCTCTTTATGTCTCTGAACCAGATCCTAATAACTTTGTGCCTTCCTTATTCATTAGGGAATTCAAGTGACAGCTACAACTCCCTCAATGAGAGCTGTGAGATTTGAAACTGGATTGATAGAACTTGAACTCTCAAACAGACTGCAAACCAAAGCAATGCCTGGAAGTAGCAGCTACCTCAAACTATTTGGGAAATGCCAAGTGGATTTAAATCTGGCACTAGGACAGATTGTTAAACATCAGGTTAGTGCCTGACATCTTTGCGTGTGGTGTTCTTAATAGCGTGCAATTAAAAAAAACAGGACCAGGCCAAGAGGCTATCTTAAACTACTGGGTTTTTTTTCTAATTTGTCTGTGGAGTGTGTGTAAAGTTTAGGGGAGCTGGGGAGGGAGGGTGTTGGTTCTTAATTTTTCGGTGGGTTTTTGCATTTTGTTTTGTTTTGTTTTACTTTTTATTCATGAATGTTTAAGCATTCTGCAGCACACAGTTGTGGAAATTTAGTTCCTGAATATTCTCTCATATTTTGTTCTTGAGTCAAGATGACACTGAAGATGACTTTTCAGAAGAATTAGCAAGCCTTCATAATGAAGGCCAGTGTACATGCCTAAAAGATGGAAGGAGTCAAGTATGGGCTCTTTTTGATTTTTTTTTCATGCTATTAAAATCTTAGAACTTACTAGCTCTTTACAACAATAATGGCTTTGTTACTGAGGCAAATTCAAAATTATTTTTAGCGCACATAAATGAAATAATAAGATCAGACAAGATCCAGACCTGGCCAGACCTACATTTTGACCTAGTTTATTTGCCTTAGTTTGACAGTTTTATCTTTTGTATTCTTAAACCCACTGTTAACCCTGGAATCACTAATTCTGTGATATTAAAGTATTTTGTGATGCCTAGAAACAAACAAATGCAGGTCTTAGAAGCTATAAATGTACTGTTGCAATAGAGGATCTGGATATATAAATAGTTATTTTAGTTAACATTTTATGATAACTAAGGAAAATTGCACTGCAATTACACTGCATCACACCACAATTTAATGTAAGAAAATCGAATATTCTTAAAAGAACTTAGCCTAAAAGAGAAAAGGGGGAAAGGAGACATCTTTACTTCTTGTTGTAATTTTACATTTTGTCAGATGCAGTAATTTCATTATTTTTAATCCTCTGTCCCTGAATTTTTCCCTGCTCCAAACCCCTCCCCCTTCCCATTTTTTGAACATTTTAAGGTTTATGAAGAAGCTGGCTCCGACTTTCATCAGGTTGCCTATTTCAAGACAAGAATTGGATTAAGAAATGCTCTCCGAGAAGAAATAAGTGGCTCATCAGATAGAGAAGCTGTGCTTATTACTTTGAACAGACCCATTGTTTTTGCTCAGCCTGTGGCCTTTGATAGAGGTATTGAAGACACAATTGCTATAAATTTGTCTTCATATTGAGGAAGCTATATATTTTTTATTTTTTTAAAAATAAAGCTTGATTATTTGAGATTTAATGTATTTCATGTTAAAATGTTAGGGAGCTGAGAAATTTAGGAGATCTACTGCATGTTAAGAGGTTAATAGTTCATAATGTAAAAAATTCCTTTTGCTGAGATGATTAATTTTCAGATGGCTTGGAAGAAGTTGTTTTTGTAAATCTTGACAAATTAATAATGCTGGGAACAGCATTGATTTCTGTATTTTAATGTGTTAACCCTGATGCTAAATTATTTGCTTTGTCCATCTTGTCGTTTGCAGCATGAGGCTCTTCACCACATGCTGAATATGCGTGTGTGTCCATTGTTGTACATCCACTGTCTTAAAATAATGAAGAAATGTAAAAACAAACAAACAAACAAAGCTTTCTTTAGTGAAACTCTAGTTTCTTTTTTCATGTGTGTTGATTTCAATTAAGTATTTCAATTTGTGGTTTCTTCACAAAGCTGTGCTGTTTTGGCTGAACTACAAGGCTGCGTATGACAACTGGAATGAACAGAGAATGGCTTTACATAAAGATATTCATATGGCCACAAAAGAAGTAGTAGATTTGCTGCCTGGAATCCAACAAACCTCTGCGCAGGCTTTTGGTACCCTCTTTCTTCAGCTGACTGTTAATGACCTAGGAATTTGTCTGCCCATCACAAACACACCTCAGGTAATCAAAATGTCTAAAGCAATGTAAATATCAGTAGTCTGTTGAAATAGGCATTTGTATGTGGTACATGGCTTTTACATTCATAAATGTACCTTTTCATCACGCCAACGTAGAGTATACTGATAATTGCAGTAGTGACATTGCTTGTAGCAGAAATGGTGTTCTCATTTATAGAAGAACTATATTACTCATGTATCAGTTGGCGTGCATGTTTTGGGGAAATGTAATGGATAAGGTGGATGTGTGATCTGTACCTCCTAAGTATAAAATGGAAAATATTATGCTGCCAGCAGTTTAAAAATATTAAACTGACAGCAGTTGAAAAAAAAAGACACAAAGCAGTGGAGCATTATAATGATAGATAATGTTAAATGACTTTGTGAGAAAACTGTGGATTCAGAGACTGTTCATATGTTGAATTGAGAGTAGTCTTATGGGGAATAATTCCCGAATAGGAATGAATCATTTTAATGATGTAAAAGGAAATAATCATAATACATAGAAATGTAAAGGAGTAATAAGGCCAATAACCTAGAAGTCATAATAACATAACATTTTGATTGTGAATCTTCTATCAGGCAACTATGGATAAAGCAGATGGGATTTTATGTATTACAAATTATAGTAAATTATGAAAAATGCATTCTGGCTTAAGCTGTATGTAGAATATTTGCAGTACTTGGATCAAAAGAAGTCTAGCTTTAGAAAAGGGAATATGTAGGCTTTTTTGCAATTAAAATTACAGACCTTCATGTACAAAGGACTGTAAAATAATCAGTCAATCCTGTGTATTTAAGGCTCTGCATAATTGTAGATATCAGACATATAAGAAGGGAATATGAGAAGAGAATCAGTTTTCTAACAGGGAAAGATAAAAAGCACATAGTACATGTACAATATCACTTGGACATTGCAATGACCAGTAAATTCTCTCTGTGATTTTATTTTCCAGTCTAACCACACTGCAGATCTTGACACTGGCTCTGCTTTAGTCCTGACTATTGAAAGCACACTAATCACTGCCTGCTCCTCAGAATCTTTAGTTAGCAAAGGTCATTTTAAAAACTTCTGTATCCGCTTTGCTGATGGCTTTGAGACAAGTTGGGATGACTGGAAACCAGAAATAAGAGGAGATCTAGTTATGAATGCATGTAAGTGGGTGTGATTTCATACTGGACAATAATATTTCAGGTGTAAATACACTTTCATCCTTTTCTGTGACTTTTAAAAGTGCTGAACCTTCCCCCAGAAAGATAAAGGCAAGATTTTGGCCTTTTAAAAGCAAAATAATATGGAACTAAAAGGTTGTATTCCTTTCTGTTTTCCTTTAATTAACAACTTTGTTGCTGTATGTCTCATTGTAAACATTCAAGTAGTGTGTGACAGATGTTAGAAGAGCTGGATGTGTTGCTTTGATATTATTTCATAAGATCCCAGTGAATTTTTGATAGTTTAATATAGATGATTTTCATTTATATATACATATATATCTTCCATTATGGTGAAGATTCTAGAATGGAATGGAATATCAAGTTGATACAGAATTGGATGTTACCAAGTAGATTCACTTTAAATAAGAAAATATATTTAACAGGAAATTAAACTAAACCTTCTGTCCAACTACACTTGTGCTTTAATTGCCAAGGGCAAGAGACAGGTGGAATTTCATAGGGCTGGTCTAAAGTAACTTTCACTGTCTACCCAATTAGTGTATGTGCTTCATATGCTTCATATAGGTGTTGTCCCAGATGGTACGTATGAAGTATGTTCGAGGACAGCAGGACAGGCTGCAGCAGGTAATATGTTGTTGTTTCTTGAGACTGTACAAAAGTCAGGAATTTTATAAGCAGATAATCATCCTTTAGGTTTCTTGCTGTTAGAAATCCTGTTCTGGAATAGTATATGTGGCTGTAATTGTAAGAGCTGAAGTTTGAGATGGTTCTGGTCATCAGCTTGACTGCAAGGCATGTATTTTAATTAAGTTAGCCTGTGTACATCACTTCTTAAAGAAATACTGATGTTGTAGCTGTGAAGTACTTCCAGCAAGCATTTCAGTTGTGCCGTTGGTTTTTCTTGGAGTGGGCAGAAAAGACAGTTCTTTGTAACTGATAAACGTTGTCTTAGCTAACTAATACATAAGTCAGTGTGTGGGATTTTTAAAAAAACAAAAAAATCCCAAGAAACCAAAACATGGTTAAATTTTTTTTTTTTTTTTTTTTTAATGCAGAAAGTAGTAGTGCTGGAACCTGGACACTGAATGTGTTATGGAAGATGTGTGGTATTGATGTCCACATGGATCCGAACATTGGGAAAAGACTGAATGCCTTAGGCAACACCCTCACAACGTTGACAGGAGAAGAAGATATAGATGATATTGCTGACCTCAACTCCGTGAACATAGCTGACCTTTCAGATGAGGATGAAGTTGACGCTATGTCTCCCACTATACATGCGGTAAGTGAATCAACCAAAATAAGTGCTGGTAATTGGAAGTCTTCAGCCAAATGCAAAGATTGGTTTTGAGTCCAGCATGATACTTCTTATAGCTCATGTAACTCCTGTTGCAAATCGAAGAAGTTTGTGTGTTAAGTTTTCTAACTCCGTATTTCAAAGGCCAGAAATGACAGATCATATTTCTGCCAATGTTATGTGGAAATAATCAACCTGGATTTGAAAATGTGGAGACACAATAACTAACTTAAGGTACCTGAATTGGAACATCTGTGGCTCTAGATAGGTTTATTTGACAGATTAAATTACTAACATAAGCAAATTAGAAAAAAAATCTCTTTTGGTACTTCTACCTGATAGGCTGCTGACCTTGCTTTTTTGGTTTCACATAAAAACATTTTAACAGGTATTCTTTAATGGCCATCTTAAATGTTTCTTGCTTCCCAACAGTGCAAACATTGTCCTAGAACACTCATGTTCATATTTGTTCTTTAGAAATCAGATGGAGGTTCATTATGTGGAGATGCACGCAAGCTAACATTTGGGCAGCGGATTGTAAATCACCTGCTGGGTTTGAACCCCCCAAACCATCGATACTCTGTTCCTGTAGAATATCTATTGGGGTCAGCGAAGTGTGATTCTCCTCAGTCTAGCAGATCACATATGAAAGCAGGCAGATCCTGCTCATGGGGACATGTATGTAGTAGTTACAGTATGTCTAACTGAATGATGGGGTTTGGATCACTGGAAAAAAAATTCAATCACATGCCTTATGAAATGAAACTGATTCTTTTGCATGCACTAATCCAAATTTTAAGGTGTGAAATTCACTTTGCTTGTTAGACTGTATTAATGTCTGATTTTTTATGAAAGCTTTAATTAAATGTTTATTTTAAACAGGAGATTGTTGATCACCGACGACAGGGAGCTTCTAGTATCCAGACTGGAGAACAGCGAGGAAGAAAATTTGTGAAACGCTTGGTCGATATTAGAGAACTCAATGAGCAAGCTAAAGTTATTGATGATTTAAAGTAAGTTGGGTTTTGCTTCCCCTCTGTCTGCAAGGGGAATACAGAGCTCAGTAACTATATGCTAAATAATGAAGACGAGGCTCCTTTTACTTCTTGTACATGGAATAAAATTGCTGTCACCATTCAGAGGGCAGTTGTGTCTGAAATTTGGATTTTAGGTGAAATGTTTCTTTTAATACAAGTTCAAGAATCAAAATTATGTTTTGTGCCTGCCTTTTCTCAGTCTGTGAATGCTTCGGGAAACCGTGATTCTTTCAAAATAGCAGGTGCTCTACAAAGTTCTTTAAGCCATTTAGTGGCATGTTGATAATAAATCTTCAGTAGTTACATTTGGCACTGGTTATGAGTAACTAATAAAAAAAGAGAAAATGGGATAATTCCCAGGTAAGCAAAACATCATTGCAACACAGATTTTTGAAATGGTAAAAATAATGGCACTGATTTGTAAGATAACTCAACTCAACTCAACTATGATTTATCTCCAGAAAATTAGGTGCAAGTGAAGGAACTATAAATCAAGAAATTCAGCGCTATCAGCAGCTGGAGTCAGTGGCTGTCAATGATATCCGCCGAGATGTTCGCAAAAAGCTACGGAGATCCAGTATGAGGGTGAGCAGTAATATGCACTTGCATTGCATAATTCTTTTCTGCATGTTGATTAAAGCAAAGAAAATGTTAGTAGTGCAAAAGGAGGTTAAGATTATCAAGTAGTTCAGCAATCCCTTTACCTTTAGGAGAGGACAAGGAAAAGTTTTTCTCCCTTATAATAACAGAGATAGCAAAATTGGAATTTCACAGGTATTATAATGTAAATGGGTTTATTTGCACACTCAGAAGAAATAGTAAAAAAAAAGTGGTTTTGAAAATGTCATTTACACTTTCAGCAGATTTTAAAATTATTCCTTATTGGACTGAGGAATGCAGACGCAGAGGCAAGCATGTTAACTGCTCAGGCAAATATAGATACCTATTGCTGTTCCTACCTGGCATCTGTGCTTTCTATAACCATGTTCTATATGTAAATGAACAGCACATTTGCTAAGTTAAGTGGTATAAAAATAAGATCAAGCTACCAGGCATAGACACTAGAAGAAACTGGAGAAAACCCAAGCAGTATTGCTGGTAATCCAGAAATGTGTGGCTGTTTTCCCAGACCCTGATAACAAACCTGGCAAAACATGATTTTCAGTGTGTCCTATAACATGAGCTCCAAGTATGATGCTTCGGTAATAAGAAAATATCTTTCAATTAGTAATCTGTTTGCAACTCTTTCTCAGGTGCTCTCATGTTATCTCATGTTCTTCTGTTACTGTAATGGTAGCTAGGAAGGATGTCTGTTGAAGCTGTCAGATTATTAGCTTTGGGTATACATTTCTCCTGGCAACAGGACATTACCAACTTCAGCAAATATGAAAACTGAACAGGCATCCAGAAGCAAGATGAAGATGCTGGCACATGTGAAAAGAGATGCAGTTTAAAAAAAATCCTTTTACTTTACTGGCACACCTATGTAAAATAGTATTTTAGCTTGCCAAAGTTTTTCCCCTCTGTTCTCAGTTGTTGCATTTAAATATTATTTTCGTTTTAGGCTGCCTCCTTGAAAGACAAATGGGGTCTCAGCTACAAACCCAGCTATAGCCGATCTAAGAGTATTTCAGCATCAGCTAGACCACCTCTGAAGAGAATGGACAGAACAAGGTAAGCTTCTGCAAATTTGAGATCTGTGATAGCAATGACAGCCTATGTAACAGAGGAAGCATTAGACTTTGGCTGTAAAAGTCCTTTCACTGTAGGAGGAGGTAATTTTGGAAGACATACATGTTCTAAAAAGCAGGTTTTTCAACAGACTTAGTAGTTTGTCAAATGAGAACTTTCCACTCTGCATCACCTTAGGGTTTTCTACAGAATTCTGCTTTCAAGTAATACTGAAGTACCGTAAAAAAGGAAAACTGGCATAGTGTGATCAGTTCAATTTTCCTACGCTTGAATTGCAATCACATGCCCTAAAGGGCTGTTGTAATGAGAAGAAGAAAGGGAGGTGTTTGGGGTTTTTTTGTGAATAATAATTTTCTTTTAATCTCTTCATATGCATAATGTGTATTGCTTTTGTTTTATCATGGCTGCTGAGCAAACTGCTGTAGTTGTATAGTGATGCCTCCTAGTAAAGTGTTTGCTATGGTTTTAGAATACGTGTGTTTGAGTCTATTGCTCCTGCAGATCTATCTGAAGCATTTAAATTTGGAATTAAAAACGTGCTGCATTATTATGTATTAAATATGAAATAATTGAAAATTAAAAAGGTTGAGAGGAGTGTTAGAATTCTTTGGTCTTGTTTTTTTTATTTTTTCTGAGAGAAGAAAATCTCAATAGAAATTTACTTTGAATTTGAATACCTCTGTAGAAGTGAATGGAAATGTTTAAATAATCCAGATGTGAAAACATCAAACAGCAGATATTCCAGAATAAAACCAGCTTTATAACCACTCTAATGTGCCCTTGAAAAGGAATCTCTCTTCTGAATTAATTAGCATTCTTGATAATTAAAGCAGAGCAAATGTTGAAGGCATGAAGGTTCTTATTCAAGATCTGTCAGATGAAAACCGCTTTCATTTTACCTTTTCACAAAGTTTTCTGAAGAGAACCAGAAATTGTATGGAAAAGATGATGGCGCTTTTCTGTTGCTCTGTAAGAAACACTAAGTTCTGAAAAACTTAGTGAGCACTTTGGTTGTGAATGTAAAGTAATATGCATACACTATGAGGTCAAATAATTCAGTTGCGTCACAGAATGCATAATCTGCCAACCTGCTTTATGTCCCATGTGGTAGATCACATATATCTTATTTTTCTGTAATTTTTTCATGTTGGCTCAGGATTGAAAAACTTGCATAAAGAAATAAGCAGAGATTGGCTAGAGATAGACTACTGGCCAAATAATGTGTAGCCTCCTTTTCTTTACTTCTCCCCCTCCCTTTTTCCTGTTCATATACCTTAAGGTCTTCAATCATGATTTTATAATTTTTTCCACAACAAAATTTTAAGTACTGACCGTATTTTCTTATTGCCTTATATTTGTGTAGTTACATGTTTGCATGAATGTAAAATCCTGTAGTAAAACTTAACAAGCTGTTCTGTTTTGCTGTTGCTTATAGCTCTCGACTAGGAGACAGTGAAGACCTCCCAGATATTCGTGTAGATGCTGCATCTCCTGGGCCAAGAGTAACTTTCAACATACAGGATTCTGTAAGAATTACTTTATATACCATATAATTATATTTCCTGTGCCACTTGGTCACAAATTCATGAGATAGGTATACCTAAGCAGATCTGAATTGCTTGTATGTTTTTGTGTGTCTATTTCTGTTAATGTGGGCCTCAAATAATGGATGGGTTTTGGAAGACAGATTTGATGTGATAGAAGACAGATGTGTTTTGGTTTCTTAACAAAGAAATCAAATGAATCATTGGAGAAAATACTTGGGTTTTTTGTTTTGTTTTGTTTTTAATAGGCTGACACAGTAGTAATGCAGTTGTTTTGGAATTTGTAACAGAAGTGTGCACAAAATTGCTTAGTATTTTTGGTGTTTAAATATATTTACAGTTTTGGAAATAGGTATTAGTTTGCTGTAACCCTACAGGTGTATCTTTCTGTATGTTTGAAATGGATTGTTGAATCATTTACTTGGTCGCTATGTTTTTTCATTTTGAAAATGTTCCTATTATGTTGGTTTTGCATGGCTGAGATTATTGTTATTGTTTTCATTTATATCTTCTTTTTTTTCCACTTCTAATTAAGTTGAATAAAACAGCTTTGGGGATTGCACAACAATCCAGCTGTCCAGGGGAAGGGTATTTTCAGGTATTTTTGAGAAAACAACCAAGTATTCTTTGCTAGAGAACTAATTTATCTCATAGGGAGTTGCTTTTCAATGCTTCATCTCTTTTGCATGCAGCTAAACAGAATGTATATAAAATATGAAAATATTTAAATTTGAATATGTAAAGTAAACAGAAGAACATGATTATGATGAGCTTTCCACGGTGTTTCTACATCCATACGTAGACCTAAAACTTGGTAGTTTTTGTAAAATGAATTATTGCAATTTTTGTCTGTATATTTATGAAGACTGATTAACCCTGATGTAAAGTCACATAAGTCTGGCCTTGAAATGTGGTTTACAAGAGGATTTTAGTGTGTGTGCCTTCATCTGTTTACATGGTGTTCCAAGGTTGCAGGCATCAAAACCAGTACAAAATACGTGTTAGGTAGGAGGACATCCTCTCACACTTCAGCTGCTCTTGGAATTCTTATACTTAATGGAGAGTAAGCTGTTTTCAAATAATAGTGAGTATGGAATGTGTCAGAACTTAATACCCAGAGAACAAATGGTAGAGATTTTAAAATGCCTTAAAAAACATGTTTAGCGAAAATAGTGAAGATTTATTTTTCCTTAAAAAAACCCAGAACAACAACAACAAAAAAAATCAAACCAAACCAAAACAAAAAAACCCACAAACCAAAAAAACCCCAAACAAACCAATAAAACAAAACAAAAAACCCAGCAAATGAACAAACAAAAGAAACCTGAATAGATAGTAACATACTCTTTTCCCCTTCCAACTCACCTCAAACTCCCAGGAAATTAAATTCCTATTTCTGAGGGAGAGATGAAAATGAAACATAGAAATGTGCTTTGCACATTTAAATATTTTCACATTTAAAAGCTATCCTACCTTATGTTGTTGTTACATATAAGCCTGATTAGCTTAATTTTTGTTAGCATAGCAAAATGCTATCAAATAATTAGAGGTATCAAATGTTGAATATTAAAAAAATAAATAATCTTACTGACATTATATTGTCAGTTCTTCAGCAGAGCTCTAATTTGAATTTGCAGACAACTGTGTAGCTCTAATAACATTGCATAGGTAGTGTTGGTGTTAAACTAGCACTTCTAGATATTTTTCATAGGCATTTTAAGAAGTTAATGTTCGAAACTTGCTTGTGTGGTGCTCGTGGTGTGCTTTATGTGAGAAATAGGAGGCCCTTTTTGGAAATTTGGCCTGAAGTCCATTTTGTGTTAAAGCATGTTTGCCCGGGAGTGCAGCCCAGAACATGTGTGCCATACATTCTGCATTAGCATCCTGCATGCACACCTCACTAATACTCCTGGGTGCCTCCCCCCTCTACAAGGTTCCTGATGATTTTTGTTGTCTTCTGTTCTTTTCTTTCCAAATATTTTTAAAATTGAAATGAAATGTTTCCATTCTTCTGATTGTGAGAATTGATCAGATCGTGATATGTATTTAACTAACAGACTGAGCTCAATCACTAGGCAATGGCAAATGTCTCCTCACCAAGCTTTCACTTCTTTCTTTTTCGCAATCTGTCATGCAATTTCTACACCTGCATTCTCTGTACTATGAGGAACTTGTGTGTAAGAGTTTCTCATAGCACTCTTGCATTTTTATTTCCAGAGCTATCTAATGCATTCTTGATGGAGATGATATCTGTGGAAATTTAATATCTTTTTGTCTCTTTACAATCAGTTTCCAGAGGAGACAGAAATGGACCTTTTGTCTGTAACTATTGATGGTCCCTCCCATTACTCATCTACTAGTGAAGGCTCATGCTCAGTATTTGGTTCACCCAAAACTCCAGTTGTCTTCTCATCCGGCATTCCCTTCCAGCCTGAAGAAGGACGCCGGGATGACAGCTTATCATCAAGCAGTGAGGACTCTGAGAAGGAGGATGACCATGAGAGAGAGAGGACGTATTTTTATAGGAAACCACCGTAAGTGACAGTCCTAAGGAAGAGCACAGAAATTAAGAAAATTCATTTGAAATATTGACTTGAAAGCTACAAAATCTGCTAGTGAGAAAGGACTGAATTTTGCCTGAAGTGTCTATGTGGGAAGCAGGAAAAGTTGTGTTCAGCAGAGGTGACTATGAGGAGCAATTCTGATCTGAAAAGGATGCAACAGTGAGAAATTTCAGGGCTTGGAACAGAATAAAAGAACTTGGAAAGTGAGGTTTTTGAGGCATGGGGCAGGTTTTAGAAGGGACCAAATGACAGCACAACTTTGAGTGATTATAGCTCCCTAAAGTACATGTAATAATGTAAATATTTACAAATATGGAAATTATTATATATTTTTTTGTTCCTTTTTGTGACTCAGAATTTAAAAAAGGCTTAGTTCTTTGTAGTACCCTCTCCTAAGAAAGGATACTTAGAAATATGTGAATGGAAGATGGATCACAGTGTTGCTGTGCATCAGATAAGGCCCTTTTCAGAAAAGTTCTTAAAAGAGTGGGCGTAGTCTAAGAATGCCTCCTACCATCTGTTCAGGTAAATCTCATGCTAATGTCTAATCCACAACTGTGCCTGTGCAGGAGTACATCTCGCAAGAAAGCAACAGGATTCGCTGCTGTCCACCAACTGTTCACTGAGCGCTGGCCAACAACACCTACCAACAGAAGTATGACTGGTACAACCACAGAGAGAAATATTGACTTTGAACTTGATATCAGGGTTGAAATTGATTGTGGAAAATGTGTACTGCACCCTACAATGCTTCAGCAAGAACATGATGACATAAGTTTACGAAGGTAATGTAGTTGATATTACAAATTTGTTTTAGACATCTCTAGTTTTTTTCAAGACTAGAAAATATACTAATACTACTCTTATTAATACTAATGAGTATTAAGCTTGCTTTAATAACATACAGTCTGTTTATTTTAGGAGCTATGATCGGAGTTCCAGAAGTTTGGATCAAGAATCTCCTACAAAAAAGAAGAAATTTCAAACTAATTATGCATCTACTACTCACTTACTTGCTGGCAAGAAAGTGCCATCATCTCTACAGACAAAATCTAGTGATGTGGAAACAACAGTGTTTTATATTCCTGGGGTGGATGTAAAGGTAAAAGGAGTATACACCTTAGCAGGGAAGCACTTGCTCATTCTCTGTGCTCAAATATGACTTCAAAATAAATGCACTGTTACAGTATGTACAAGTTCATGTATACAGAGCACATTGGCAAAATCTTTTTCAGTTATGTAGATGCTGCTGATATAGGAATAATGTAATACTACACTGAAAACTGATAGATGCTTTTACTCCCATTTTCTTAAGGGCAAAACCCCCCAAAATCTTACATGTACCATCAAAAATAGAACCATGTCAAATGATGTTCTGTAATAAATAGTGTATGTGATACTAGATAATGAAATCAGTTCCATTAATATTTGGGTGTCTAAAATTAGACACTGGTTTGGTTATTTTCTCCTCTGACAGGTAATTTATATTGTATGCCCGTTTTAAACAAAGGAAGATCTGTTCACTGCTGATAATTCAGGGGAATGACAGCTTAGCAGTTGGCCCACTAACACATGAATCTCTTTTACTGTGTCTTCTGTGTTGCTTTTAATAGCAGTCAGAGTCTTGGTATAAAAACTGTTATTTTAGGACACTGTTCTCTCAAACAATATCAGAGTGTACCATCCTTTTTTTTTTTACCTTTTTTTTTTTCTATAGTTGTTTCTATATCCTAGTAAGAAGGGGTCTCAACAGAAATGTTCTTGTCTTTTGTGATTTGAAATCCTACGGAGTAAGAACAGGGGAAAATAAGTTAGTGCTGCATAGACACTTCAAGGAATTCAGTTGAGGCAGTGCCATAAATCAAATGCTTGCCTCTTGAAACAACAGTCTGGATTATCTAGCCTTTCAATGTGGAAGGGCTATGTGTGTCCACTTTGCAGTATTTCAGGCTATATTCAGGGATAAGTTATGCCTCGGGTCCTGCCATTGCTTTTAGTCAAATTTAGGAATAACTAAACATTCTCTACAGCTTTTTTTATTTTCATTGATAGTGTATTATGCACATATAGAATGTGTGAACTCTTGGATTTTATTTTTTTTTAATGCAACTCTCTGGATGCCAGTGTTTAGTAGAGGAGTAGTTTCACTGTGCAGTAAGACAGAAAGCAAGCTATGCAGACAGGAACAAATAGTTGGCAGCACAGGATGTCTATGATGTAAAAGAGTGAAGAAACAAGTAAATAGTAAATTCCTCTGTTTCTCTGTGTTTCCTTGATATTTTGTTTATAGTTTATGAATTATGTTATTTTTTTTACAAAGGTGTCAGATCCTTTATGTGCACCAGCTTTATCTGTGGAACATGAACTGTAATGTAATGTATCTTACAGTGGTATTTTTGTAAACAATGGAAAAGCTTTTATTTATTTTTTTTTTTTTTAAAGGAAGGAGTGACAGCAAACTGCTGTGCAGAAATTGAGCTACTTGTATGAAGTAAATTGATCTTTCTTTGCTTTCCAGTTGCACTACAACTCCAAGACTTTAAAGACTGAATCGCCAAATACTTCTCGAGGATCCTCTTTGCCAAGAACCCTTTCCAAAGAGTCCAAGCTGTATGGTATGAAAGATACTGCCACATCTCCTCCTTTATCTAGCACTATTCACAGCAAGACTAACACCTTACTTCCTCCCCAACCCCCACCCATCCCATCAGGTACTTACAGATAATAACCTTCTAAAACTACCACAGATATATATATATCTTCCTTCGTGTAATCTACTGGCTTTAGATCTGTCTGCGCATTACTTGAAGCACTGTATTTATAAAGTCTTAACTTTGGCTGCAGAAACCTGATCCCAGAAGCATGAATGCAGTTCACAAAGCTGAATTTTTAGAAATCACTTGCCAAACCAGGCACAGTAATATTTCTGTCATAGTCACCATGTCCCAGTGATGGACTGTCACAGCATTCTCTGTGTTTTCATCAAACAAAATAAATAATGCTTAATACTGGAAAGCAAAGTTTAAGTATCTATATAAAAAGTGAGCGGTGACTGCTTTTTTTCCCTTGGATTATGAAAGATAAATTCAGATTAATCTTTCCTCCCATACATTCAAAGAATACTTTCAGCTTTTAAGTGCCTTCTACTGCACAAGTAATGCATAAATTATTGCTTTCTGGAACTGGGTTATTTCTTGAGATACTGAGGCAGCTGTTTAGGTGTATTTGTATTAATCAAAATACCAGACTAATGTCCTCAGCTGTTGCAGGCCCTTAAATAACCATGCTTTGCAGTAACATGAGTTCCAGTACTGAAAGTTTTGGTTTATCTCAAATGATTCCTGTTTTCAAGCAGGAGTCCGTTGTTGCATCATGTCAGATCTAGAGGTATGTAGATTGCACCTCCAAGGCATCCACTCCTCTCTCCTTTGGCATTTGAGTATCACTTTAAAAGCAAAGCAAAAAATTTGTCAAAATTTGATGAGCCAGCAAAATTAATAACTGAAAAACACTGTAGGGGTTGTTTTGGGTTTTGTGTCATTGGTTTTTGGTTTTTGTTGGTTTTCGTTGTTTGGGTTTTGTTGTTTGGGTTTTTTTGGTTGTTTTTTTTTTTTAATAAAAACAGCGGAGATGCTGGGAGAGAAGAGTGAAATGGGGACACCTTTCTAAATTACCCATGCTGTTGAACCATAAGCTCTTACTCCCTTAAATGTTCATTCTCTTTATGATTACTGAATGTTGCATAGTCTTGGTTTATACTACTTCAATTTTGTTCTGTATTTCCCTATCCTCTTTCTAATCTTTGCCCTCGAATTTTTACCATGTCATGTCCAGTTACTGAGTCTTGTTTTTATGTCTGTAAGCTCCACATGTGGCAGGGAGGTCTTACAGAAATTGCATTTGTATGAGGATATAAAATGTCTCCGAAAACTAATGATTGCAATTACCGTATTTCTTTATGCACTGCATTTTTATAAATATTTATTAGTTCTGAATTGTTTTGAAACACATTTATTGATATTTTTATTACTTTTTAAATATTACTTTTCCTCTGGAATGGAAACCATCTTGTCTTGTTCTCCAGCAAGTGCAAGATAGGACAATCTAGTCAGAGGTACTAGACAGAATAGTTTGCATTGCATAGCCTGAAAATTGAGTGCTTGGGGGCTTTTTTAGCAAATAAAAGGATTTTTAAGCTCCATTTTAGTCATTTAGTTAATGTTTATATTTTTCTTGGTGAATTTAAAATCAATATCTTCATTTATTTCTATTCATTTTAACGCTGTGTTTCATAGAGACAGGAATTGAGCTGGTACTAATATCTTGTGTGCATATTTATATTTTGGTGAGTGTGGATCCAAGTGCTACCCTCTTCCACAGATTTAGAAGACAACAATCTTTTTCTTAGTTTATATTCTGGCTAGCTCCAGGCTTTTAAAAATACAGTTATTCTTTGCATAAATATAGTAGGACTTGTCATTTACAGTTTAATTTTTAGGTGTATTTTCTCAGTTTAAACTTACATTCTTCCCAGGCTCATGTATCTGTTTTTCCTAATTCCACTTTCAGTTCCAGTCACTGTGGTTACTTTGCATTGTGTATTTGGAGAAGAATAGTTGTCTGATTTTTGTGCTATTTTTTAAAAAACAAATTTGTAATAGTGACATAAGACTTCTTGGTCAAGAACATAGGCAGTGGAATTACAATCAAGCATGACAGACTAATGGTTTTGCACAGTTTTTTAAATGAGAACTTAGGGCTTAATTTTTTTCTAACTGATCTGATTTATGTCTTTTCAGATGATGATACAGGGAATTAGAGAAAACAGCTGTTAGTTATGAAGTATCTTCTAATGTTTGCCATTTACAGTTGAGTGGTATTACATCAGACAAATTTATCTTTTAAATGTTGCAGCCAAAGGGAAAGGAAGTGGTGGAGTGAAAACTGCTAAACTATATGCATGGGTTGCACTCCAGTCATTGCCAGAGGAAATGGTGATTAGCCCATGCTTACTGGACTTCCTAGAGAAAGCTCTTGAAACCATTCCAATTACACCCATTGAAAGGAATTATGCAGGTAAGTTGCGTATTTGTACTGTAGTACTCTTTTTCTTCTCTTCTGATGATGATAGGCTGTTCTTCCATTTAAATTCCACTAATGAGTTCTTGTACTTGTTAAAAGCTGTTAGTTCCCAGGATGAAGATATGGGACAGTTTGATATGCAAGATCCCTTAGAGGAGTCCACAACATCATTAGTATCGTCCTCGACATCAGCATACTCATCCTTCCCTGTAGATGTGGTGGTTTATGTACGGGTTCAGGTGAGTGAGGTTTCAACTCAGCATTAAGTGACAGTCAGAGTCTTTGAGACAATCCATGCTTCTAAGTTTGGTTTTTGTTTTTTTTTTTTTAAAAAAAATATTTCAGGCGTCCTTTCTGAGATACTAACGCCTAGTGTGATGATAAAGTAGGACTTATTTAAGCAGGAGTTCTGACATTTTAGTCTCAAGAAGACCAAAGAAATGAGCAACTTTGAGAAGTCAGAAAAGTTCTGAGCATTTTTAATCTTTACTTCTTCCCTGTATCTTCTGGACTTTTTGTGAAAGTATCTTCCATAACTAGTATTTTTATCCACTGTTTATAGGTACAATTACAAAACAAAAATAATAATTAAAGATTTTCTCCATTTATATGGGAAATGTAGAAATGTACAGTTATCCTCTATAAGGCAGTATTCATACTGCTTAATATTTGATGTGTCTGGGCTTTTTATATGTGTTAAGAGAGAAAAGTGCTACCACAGAGTGATTAAGAGCACTGGAGCTTCATCTGAATGTTGGCTCAAACAACATTTTTGCCTGGTATAAATTTGTTTATGTTCCCATATTGAACAACATATTCTAACAGATGCTGTTTTTTTTTTTTAAATGCCTGTGAAAATTAATCACAACAATCTCTAGCTTCTCTCAGCTTTTACTTGTAAACTCATCTGGTCAAGAATGTACTGAGGAGAGCTGAGGCTTTTAGCATCAGCTCAAATGATTCTGCATAGTTCTTGCATGAGAAGAGCTATGAACTGACTTGGGGAGAAGGAAGAAAGGGGGACATACATGTCTTCTGCTGCATCCAGGCTTCTTGTGTCTAAGTTTTCAAAAAACTGGTCCAGATAATATCCCTTGTGTTGGAGGGATTGCCTGCAATTAATGTATCTCTATCAACTTGCATACAGTTATCTTAGTAATTCTAAAACCAGTCTGAAAAGGCTGTAATTTGTTTAGGTTTAAATACATAGCACTTTATAAGCCAAATTTGGGATGGTTTTAGTATTTCCTATTTGTTTACTGAATGCTTTATTTTCTTTCTGTCTTCCAGCCCTCTCAAATCAAGTTCAGTTGCTTGCCGGTATCAAGAGTTGAATGCATGCTGAAATTGCCTTCTTTGGATCTTGTTTTCTCTTCAAACCGAGGAGAATTGGAAACATTAGGCACAACATACCCATCAGAAAATGTGTCAGTTGGTGTCAGTACTTCACAGAGTGGCTCAAAGAATTCAGTTAATAAATCTGGAGCACCAGGTAATATGTATATGTGAACGTGTATATTATATACAGCTTGTAGCATGAATAAATATAATGTCCTGTTGTCCAAAATTAGAGCAGAAGATAAGCTTTTACACATCTTAAGGCTAGGCTTTTATGTATTAGTGAGTTCAGTAGGATTTCTTCATGTATCAGTTTCCTGTAAAAGCTGGCACAGATGCAGTATATTGGGAGTTTTTCTTAACACTGGTTAAGCAGTTATCTCTTATAACTCTTATAAGCAGTTATTTCTTACAAAAGGTTATCATCAGTCCATAGAGTATTTAAGCTACATTGCTGCTATAAGGGCATAATTTGATGTGCATTTGGTCTGTTTAGTATTGCTGTTAACAGTCAGCATTCTTCCATGTTTGAAAATGCTTTTGTACTAAAACTAGCTTTTGCCAAAATTTGACTTCAGGTTCCTCACCTGGCCTAGGCAGCCCTCTTGGCAGAACACGGCACAGCAGCAGTCAGTCAGACTTGACTACTTCTACTAGCAGCTCTTCAGGCCTGAGCTTTACTGCCTGCATGTCCGACTTTTCCCTCTACGTGTTCCATCCATATGGAGCTGGAAAACAAAAATCTGCTGTTACTGTTCTAACCCCTGGATCAGGAGCCTTAGGTACAGACAAGTTATTGTTTGCTTAGATGAACACTGTTCAAGTTTGTCATGATTTTCTGAACTGAAGATTTGAAAAGGTCACAGCAGATTAAGCTTTTGCCTTTCTATTTCTAGGTAATGTGGATGAGGAGCCAACTTCAGTCACTGGCCGGAAGGATTCTTTGAGCATTAACCTTGAGTTTGTGAAAGTCAGCCTGTCACGAATAAGACGTTCAGGAGGTTCCTCCTTTTTTGAGAGTCAGTCTGCAAGCAAAGCTACCAGCAAGATAGATACTACGTTGATAAACATATCTGGTAAATGCTTGTTTCATTTTAATCCCATCTATTCACCTAATAGAGATCCGCTGTTCCAGTGATGAACTTTACTCTCAGCAGCTTTTGTAGATGTTACATGAGAACGGTCTAATAGGAGCATGTAGTAAAATGTTTGCTCTTTGAGTGAAGTAGGGATTGATACATTAAAGTCGAATGGTACTTGGAGTACGTCTTGGCAGATGCACCTCTTTAGCCTCTTGATTCATTTAATGTAACTAAATGGGCTTGCTCAAACAGTTGAATCTCCTAGATCACAAACTTCTTAGTATTCTTCATGATCTCCTTTTTTTTTTTTTTTTTTTTAAGTCTGACATTTGTTGTGTGTTATTATCTTAATTCTGGCTGCCATACTGCATGTCTAATTTGGTAATGTAGTTCTATGTTGAGTTACTAGCTGTCAGATTTCACCACTGTGCCACCTGGTGCCTGTGAAGCTACAGTGAGAACTGGACTCCTGAATACTCAAGGAGGCTTGAAGTAAAAGGGGGTTTAAAGGTGTATTATTTATTTATTTTCCCGTGTTACGCAGGGGATCCTGACTTACTGGGCAAACAGCAGAATGGTTGTGATTAGTCTGCCACAAAAACACTCAGATGACGAATCTGAGGTACATATGACACAAGTAGGACCCAACATCAATTATATTCATAGGTTCCATCTTGCCTTTATGAAGTGTGTTTGTATCTATCTAATAGCGGATTTGGACAAATGGCAACATCTCAGAAAAACTATTTTTTCATTTGTTGTGGTTTAAGCACCAAACCAGGACACCATTACAGCAAAGGCTATACTGCTACGTGTAAAGAAGTATTTTATGACTATATTTAACACCTATTAATTACAATTGGTTATCAAAACCTGTTAGTACTTTAAGTTTACAGCTGTGTGTCTATGCTTTCTTTTTCAGCTGTCTGTGACATAGGATCTGCTTCTTTTAAATACGATATGCGTCGACTCAGTGAGATTCTAGCCTTTCCAAGGGCTTGGTACAGGAGAAGCATTGCTAGACGGCTTTTCCTGGGTGATCAAACAATAAACCTGCCAGGTAAGATACTGCTTCTTATCATGAAAACCCTCCTTGTACAACGGATTATAGAAGGAATTTTATAAATATGTACTTCTTTTGTATTATTATATATGTGACTACATATAACGAATTATAATTTATTCCACATGCAGTCACTCTAATAAGCTTAATAAAAAACTCCTAGAAAGAAGAAATAGAAGAAAATTTCTGAAATAGGTCATTGAATTAATTGAAGAGCTTATATTAATTAGTACAATTGAAAACCTTCATTTATGATAAATGATATGTCTTTTGACACTGAATATTTCTTAGTATATGGGAGAATATTGTTAAACAAAAATGAAATAGTTTTTCTGCCTTTCATGTGCTGGCTCTTTTTTCTAGTAGCATCGGGTCCTGGAACACCAGATTCAATTGAAGGGGTAAGCCAGCATCTTTCTCCTGAATCATCACGGAAAGCATACTGTAGAACGTGGGAGCAGCCCTGCCAATCTACTTCGTTTACACACATGGCACAGTCACCTAATGTTTTTAATGAACACAATGCAAACAGCAGTATGTCACCTGGGACTGCATCTCACAGCTTAAAATCTCCAGCTGTAACAAGATCCAGGAGTGTGTCTGACTCTTCAGTGCCTCAGAGAGGTTAGTTGACAATGATTTCTTTAGGGTTTTAAAGTATTTCCATCGGTTGTATGAAAAAACTATGTCATTATTGCTTTGTAGAAAGCAGCCATAGTATATTCTTTTCCACTGTGCCTGGGAGTGGAGAGTCAATGGCTTAGAGAAAGAAAAATGGCTGAAATCAAAGTGTAGTTTGTTAGTATGCTTCCTGTACAGTTGCAGTTTCTTTTACTAGAGTGGGAATTGTTTAGCTGGAATAAGCTGGAGAACTCATCTAAATTTGTATTCTCATTTTCTTGGCTCTCTATCCTCATCCAAGCAATTATAACTCTCTTAGAAGAGGGCCAATATCACAGTTCACAGATGAGGTCAGTTATTTGGTTTCATCTGAGACTTTGTGCTCATACTAAGAGGTCTAAATAAGTGTAGTCTCCATGTAAGAAATAAAGAAACTTTTACTTTCTTTTACTACAAATGTTACTGTATTGTATCTTAGAGCAGTGTAGCACTGGCTGTGTGGAAGACTTACAGCATTAGATATAGCTGGGAGATTTAAAAGTATGAAACTTACTTTAGTCTAGTAAAAACGAACGGGTATTTTGTCTATTTAGAATGCAAGCAAGATGTTACATATGAACAGTTTTTAGGGGAAGACACAGTTGGAAAAGGACTTATGGCTGGTAGAGTGGCATTACTGATATGAAATGTATGAAATGTAATTTTGCATAGGCTTATAAGAGTATTGACAGGATTTTTGTGAAAAGAGCAAGGAAAACCCTAATACTTTGGAAATTCTGACTTGGCACTTGTGTAAATAACTGCTGCCTGAATATTCAAATACTAATAATTCACTTTCTGAATACACTAGTATTTTTAAGCAGCTAAGTAATTTAAAATATACTCTTGCATGATTGACTGGAAATGAAAACTCATTTCTCTTAAAGATACTAGGTAAAATAAATGTGTAAAATGAGCCATTTCTATGACAACTAAAGCAATGCATACTACAAATCCTCTAGTTCTAACTTATCCTCAGTAGCAATTTTGTGGAGCTCCTTAAATATGGTGTTAGTCTGTCCTTTTGTAATATGTACAATTGATATATTCTGCCAGTTTTTCCTAGTGTGTAGAATAATTTATATTTTTATCTTTTTTGTTCAGATACTCTCTCAAAAACATCAACTCCATTTAATAAGTCAAACAAAGCTGGAAGCCAGCAAGGAACACCATGGGAAACACTGGTCGTATTTGCTATGAACCTAAAACAATTAAATGTTCAAATGAATATGAGCAATGTAATGGGCAATACTACGTAAGTATAAAACAAGACCAAGCATGTTTTAACAGATGGGGGTGTGTGGTGGGAGGTGGTAGGTTTCCCCACAAACTGTTAACTGCCTGTTGTCTTCTAGTTTTACAATCCTAACTTTTTCAGTTTTGAACTGTGAAGCCTCTCATGAATACTGGTAGATGCTTAATCCTGAAGTCACATATTCCTACACCATGTTATTTACCCTTTTCTAGTATATAATTTTTAATTTCTCTTTTGACAGCCTGGAAAATTGTTGTCTGTTTTCATCTCTGTTCCAGGTGGACCACCAGTGGTTTGAAAAGCCAGGGTCGTCTCTCTGTGGGTAGTAGCAGAGATCGAGAAATTAGCATGTCTGTTGGCTTGGGAAGATCACAGCTGGACTCCAGAGGAGGAGTTGTTGGAGGTACCATAGATGTTAATACCCTGGAGATGGTGGGTAAGTTGGAAAGCTGCCTGGTATTAACATATGCTCCAGAAAATAAATGTGAAAAACTAAAAAAAAAATAAAAAAAAAAAAAAAATACACAATACCTTGCTTTGTGAACCTGCTAGTATATAAAACCTTTGGATTTCTACTTGTGCATTCTGACTATGTAACATACCTTGAATTGAAGGGATGGCCTTCTGATCAGGGGCGGATGCAGTCTCATGGTTGATCTAAAATTTCATTGGTTGTGCAACCCTCCAGCTCCCTTCAGCTGTCTGGGAAATGGCAACTGAAAGATTTTATGGCATTTCAGCTGCTCCTAGGATTTTACAAGTGCTTATGGTCTGGGAAATGCAAACCTGGCTTGGAAAGAGGCTTGGTGTTCTGGCACTACACCAGTCATGACTGCTGCCATGCATCTGGAAAAAAACAGTGCTTTCTCAGCCCCTCTGTATCATGTGGATGCATAAGGGTGATATCACTGGAAAAAATGTTTTTCTTCTATTTTAATGCTGGTTTTCTGTACTGCTTTGATTCTGTTTCAGCTCATATTTCTGAACACCCAAATCAACAGCCCAGTCATAAAATTCAAATTACCATGGGTTCTACTGAAGCACGTGTTGACTATATGGGGTCCAGTATCCTAATGGGAATCTTCAGTAATGCTGATCTGAAACTACAGGATGAATGGAAAATTAATCTATATAATGTTTTGGACTCAAGCATCTCTGATAAAAGGTAATACTGCTTCCTGTGTTTAAAATGTATAATGTTTGATAAGGTCAAATTCTGCCTATATATCTTCTGTCCAGTACTGCTAACCAAACATGTAAGCATCTGCTAGAAAACAAAGGGTTCATTTGTCGTATTTTTCATTGTCAGTAGGAAGTAGATTAACTGCTAATGCTCTTGTTGGTTTTAATATCTAGTGAGATATTTGTCCATGGGGACTTGAAATGGGATATCTTCCAAGTTATGATTTCAAGATCAACTACACCAGACCTAATAAAAATAGGAATGAAACTCCAGGAGTTCTTTACTCAGCAGTTTGATACAAGCAAGCGAGCGTTGTCTACTTGGGGACCTGTTCCTTATCTCCCTCCCAAGACAATGGCCAACAACTTGGAGAGAAGCTCACATGAGCAATGTAAGTGGTACAAAAAATAGGGTACTTCCCAAGTAGTATGTTTTAATTGCAAAAATTCCTCTGATTAACTTTATACATGCAAGTGTTTCTATTTGTCTTGAAATAGCTTCTTTACAGTACATTTTTGCCAGTTTCAAACTATTTCAATAGAGTTGAAAGTTTTCAAAGTCTATTTTATCAAAAACCAAAACCCAAACATTTCTAATTTGAGTAGGAGTGGAAGTGTGATGTTATTCTTACTTTCTGTTAATCATGAGCTGAAACCGTAATTTGTCAGTTCATAATGAGTCACTGATTTCCAAGTATGCTCATTCAGGTACTCTTAAGCTACAACCACCTTAGGTCACAAAGATGAAACAGTGTCAATGAAATAGATTAGAAAATATCACTCATAATTCCATGTTTTATTAAAAATACAAAAACGGCAGCTATATTTTCTGCATCTTTTCTCTTTCCTAAAATTTGTTCTTGCTGTTTATTTTCTAGTGTTGGATGCAGCCCATCATCGCCATTGGCCAGGAGTTTTGAAAGTGGTATCGGGGTGCCATATATCCTTATTTCAGATGCCGTTGCCAGAAGATGGAATGCAGTTTGGAGGATCCATGAGTCTTCATGGAAACCATATGACTCTGGCTTGTTTTCACGGACCCAACTTCCGCTCAAAATCGTGGGCCTTATTTCACCTAGAAGAACCCAATATTGCATTTTGGACAGAAGCCCAGAAAGTTTGGGAAGATGGTAATTGAAACCATTTCCTCACTTCTCTAAATTTCTCTAAGATATTTTTAAGAATGTATTGATGTATTAATAATGAAACGTAAGAAGAATTCAAAGAAAAACTTATTTTCTTTAAGTCTGAATCAAGATTATTTCCCCAAAATACACCACGTACCTGAAGTAATAATCTGTTCCCTCACCATCTTCACCACAGTTTTCTTTATCTCTGGAATAATGCAAAATATGTTTTCAAATGCAGTAGATATGTCCCTGATAATACGGCTACAAAGTGGACTGTCTGCCTTGTTAATTGCATGTCTGTGTTCATGTAGTCCCTTGTTTCTATATGATGAATTTTGATGGCCTTACATTAAGAAGTTGTTAGTCTCTGTGGCTGCTGAGGATTTAATTTTTCTGTTGTTTGCGAGCTTTATATCAGTCTTTAATGGCACTGGCGTGCTTATTATTCATGTTAAATACCTGTGTGAGGAGAGCAGAGTGAGAGGAAAAATTCTACTACCCCTTACCAGCCTTTTTTTTCCATATTTCTTTTTCTCTCTTTCATGCCACGCTGCCCACACCTTCAATGCAGGTACTAGTGAACACTCCACGTATATTGTGCAAACTCTGGACTTTCATTTGGGCCATAACACTATGGTCACCAAACCGTGTGGAGCCCTTGAAAGCCCGATGGCGACAATCACAAAGATAACAAGGCGCCGCCATGAAAACCCCCCGCATGGAGTTGCCAGTGTGAAAGAGTGGTTCAATTACGTTACAGCCACAAGGAATGAAGGTTAGATCCATGTTCATTAAGTCTGGGGACTGGTCTGCTTGCCAGGCAGTAGAGATGGTGCTGTTTGAAAGCTGATAAATTTCAAGTGGGCTGTAGAGAGAAGGAAATTTGAACTAATGGAAGTTGTTTCTTCTTGAGAACTTTATGGTGAACTGTGGATTAAGAAGCATAGCAATATCCTGAACAGCTGAAGTGTTACTGAGCAATGTCCTTTTTCAAACTGTGCAGAAATGACAAATGTTCTGGTAAGCATACAGGACATTATGTATCTGGCGTTGCAGTAGTACTAGTCATCTTTGACTATATGCAAAAAGTTGCTATTTCATTCACAAACCATAGAATCAATAGATGGTAGCAACACAATTTCTGTGAAAAGGTGAATAGCAGAATGGAAAATATAGTGAGAAATGAGCAGGGATAGCTCCTTGAAAAATAAAAATTGAAGTGGTTGATATACAAATATTTATTCTTTTTGAAGGACACAACAGGAGATAGGGATTGAAGTTCATAAACAGAGGTGCTGTCTGTGAGTTCTTTTTATGTAGCCCTGTTTTGCTACATCTGGAGCATTTAACTATATAAACAACAACGTGTCATTGTTTGACCTTTTGTAGCCATGCTTTTGAGAGCAGGATAAAGGATATAATCTTGTTAGTAATCACACACCAGCTTTTTTTGCATTGAAGTATTAACTTTTCTTTGCTTTCTGGTTTTGTCAGAATTTTAAAAACTGAAAACTCATTTAAATGATGTTGCATGTGTACTACGGTAAATGTCTTGTTACAAAGTTGGATTCCTGGTCAACAATGATTTGTGACAACAATGCTGCCTCAGTGAATTTAGGTGTTACTTGTATTAATCAGAAACACTTATCTTCGTTTTATGTACCACTGTATTTTCAAACACAAAGGGCACATTTTGAACCCCCACAGTCTGTATCTCACTTAACTGAAAGCTCATTAGGAGAACAGAGTTGTGACAAGGTGGTCAGGTGAATGAAACTTGGACTTAAAGGACCTAGGATTCTTAAAAGTGCTTAGATGTTACAGTACTGGCACTTATTTCTTTCTCCTTTCTTATTATGAGATGTATGTTGTGAGAATTTGTCACCCTCTGTGCTGACAAGAACCTTTTTTAAATAAAGACTACTTTAAATAAAGACTACTGAATTCAAGCATTTCCTGTTGTCCATGTAGAGCTAAACCTGCTGCGAAATGTTGATGCGAACAACCCAGAGAGCAGCACGACTGTGAAAAGCTCAAGCTTGCTAAGTGGATTCAGAGGTGGCTCCAGTTACAACCATGAAACTGAAACCATCTTTGCACTGCCAAGGATGCAGCTGGATTTTAAATCTATTCATGTTCAAGAGCCCCAAGAGCCTTCATTACAAGGTGAAGTAAATATAACTTGTTTTTTTCTTGATCTAAAGCTACGTTTCATAAATGAGGTGTTACGTACAAAGCTACTCTGCTGATAAAGCAAGAGGATTTAATCTGAAAATTACTGCAGATTTGCAAGAAATGATAACATTTCGCAATAAAATGTGGAGGAAACTGTGTTGAGAAAGCAAAGATCTATTCCAGAGACTGGTCACTACAGAAAAAACTTAGTAAGAGAAATTAATATAAGTATTTCATATAGGTTGGCTGCTTTTAGGAGGCTGGTTTTCTTATTTTTATTAAAATGTTAAGAAGGAGAGCCCTTCTAAAAAAGAGACTATGAGATGGGAACTGAAATTTTATGCTCTTGTTTTCAAAATACTCAGATTGCAATTGGAACTGGCGAGAAATAAGACTTCTGAAGATAGAAGACATTAATGTACATGTTTATCTTGGCTGAGCTGTGGTTTTACTCCATACCTGATCCTGCCTAATACTGCTAGATAAGCCAACCTGTTGGGGTTTGGTTAACTCTTTTTTTAATAGCCAAACTAGCAAAATCTGCTATCAGCTTTTCTTACTAAATTGTGCATTGATAGCATAGCACAAGCTAGTGATACTGCTCTAGGTTGGCTTTCCATGTTGAGGGTAATCTAGGTTGCTACATCACAGTATGTCTTTATTTTCAGCATTTTTTAAACTATCAGAAGTTCCTTGGATTGGAAAACTTTCAAAAATGCTGAGGCTGCTAAACACAGATATTAATTCTGCTCCTTCCTCTCTTTTGAGTCTCTGGTTCAGTAAGAGCAATGTTGTTTTTCAAATTATTCGTATTAAAAATCTGTGTACTTTTATGTATACTGTATGCACTTACAAGTTATTAATACTATTTTTATCTGGCTGTAGATAAAAGTGTTAAACCAAAGGTGGAATGCAGCGTGGTAACTGAATTTACAGACCATATCTGTGTAACGATGGATGCTGAGTTGATTATGTTTCTGCATGACTTGGTATCTGCTTATCTAAAAGAAAAAGAAAAAGGTAAGTTGCTGTTTATGAGGCAACACTTGTCTGACAGTCTGCAGGTTTCAGACTATTTGCCAGTAAATATATTCATACTTTTTAATAAAGGTTTGGTTCAGGAAATACTTGAGCTCATTTTAAGTCATCCTCTATAGGACTGGAAGCAGAGTAGTTGTAATACAAACTTACAAACATTGTGGTGTCACTATGCTGACATACCACCACTGCGCAGGGAGCTGTACTAATATCTCCGTGTGGCACTGTGTGCCTACACTCTTTAGGTACAGCAGGTTGTTCAAAAACAAATTCACCACCTCCAGTGCAGCACCTACGTGCAATATGCTGCAGAGAATAGACATGGTCCTGGGTTTCTCCTCCCCCACTACTGATGAGCTTGTGCTAGTTACTCTTAAGTCATAATCTTGCTCCTATTTTGACACTTGGTGTGTAATTTAATTTTCTTTTGCAAATGGTATATGCAGATTAAAACTGGTTTAGGATGCTACATTGCTTTTATTGCAGTTCTTTCATCAATGGAGTTTCTTCCCAGACATGCATTTTTCTGACCTCAGAAATGCTCACCACCATAGTGAAAGTCACCTGTTTTGCTGTGTGAGTTTCTGTTGTGCACAGTTGTTTGCATTTACTACTGAATTGTATGGAAAATGTAACATTTGCTAGTGTGATGTAATGTGATGTATGAATGTAACACATAATGTAGAACACATTAATTTGAATATTTTGAAGGTTTGTTTTCCTAACTAAGCATATAAGAACCTTTTTACATGTAATTGTGTACAACAGAGCTAGAGGTGCTTCCTAAAAGCATTTCCAAGTGTTTAACAGGTGCAGAAACTAAAAGGGAAGATAGGTATTTGGTGGAAATTTGTCCAAAAATTTGGTTTTAAGTTATCTTAAAATCAATCAAAATTCCATCCAAATTCATAGATTTGGTTTTATTTTATAAAATATGTTCTTTGAAGGAGAAGGAGCTGCTGTTGTTTTTCTGTATCCCAGGACTTGAACTCAAGTAAGAGTTGGGTTCAGGTGCCTTTGATGCCTTTGGTCAAAGATTTAGCTTAACTATTCCTCCACCTCCTCCTCCTCAGAGACTACTCTGTTAATCCAAAAATACCATTCTAAACTAGGAGTGTGTCTGAATTTTGCTTATGGAATCTAATATGTTTCATTGAATGCCATGATGAATTTGAAGGAAAGCCCTGGTATCTGGATGCTTTAGCCTGGCAGAGAGGAGCAAGAACCCACATTCCAGTGTTACCCTTTGTCTGTTAGAGTTATTGTAGGGTTTTTTCTTACCAGCACTTGGTCCAAACCAGAACTGTTAGTCAGAAATTCTGTAAAACTGAGGCACAAGGTGGTTCTCACTTTATTTTATTTAAATGATGTACAAAGAGTATTCAAGTGAGATGCTTGTGACTGACTGTTGTGGGGTTTCTCCTCTCTCCGTTTTGCAGCAATCTTTCCTCCTCGCATTTTGGCTGCTCGTCCAGGACAGAAAAACTCTGTTGGTGTTCTTGAGGACAGCTCCACTGACAAGGAGGCAGAGGAAAGCATTACTTACACTACAGTCGACTGGAGAGAATTTATGTGCAATACTTGGCATTTGGAACCCACGCTCAGGTAACAAGGCTTATCTGCAATCACTTCGTGCATTTTCTCTGTGGGCTTTGTTGTGCAAAGAAGAAGTGTTTCCAAGTTGATGTTGTTCAGCTCCAAAAAAGATTAATCGTGAGGATGCTGCTATAGATTTGCCTTTGGCTATTACTGCTGATATGAAACATTTCTGCTCTGAGACATCACAAAAGTTGGATAACAACATTATCTATTACACCAGTTAACTTTTAGGTTAGAATTTATTCAGATAAAAAGCATTGTTGGAGGATCTTCAAAATTAAGATGCAGTAAAATTAAAGTCAGTAAGAACCACAGATTATTGTGTTGCGCTCTGTCCTACAACAGTCCATTCACTTTCTACCATATAGTTTTTTGCCTTGGTTTTCCGTTTTTAGCATTCCAGTTTTAGTTGTTCTTTAAGCATCCACCTTAAAATAAAGAAACATTATATGCTAGTTGCTATATGTCAGTTTTAAACTTAGCACAGAAGAATAGTGTGTACAGCAGCAACTTACTGCTCTCAATATGCACTTTCAGTCACTGAAACTGACTTTGCTCTGTGTTGGGGTTTGGCTTTTTTTTTAACCTCTGCTGACAAGTGTTCATCCACATATCAAACCAACACATCAACCCAGGCCAAACAAACCAACCTTGGTAATAAACCAATTTAAACATGATCTGGAGGCAGTCCAGGCTCTTTTTTTGTCTCCTTTAGCATCCTTTTGCTTTGAGAGGATGCTCCACTGGTGGTTTTCTGATTATGTGTATAATTTATGTTGGAAACAATGCCTGTTGGACTGATGTTGGTCAGAAGCAACAATAGTAAAAATGGCTGTTCACGTACAAGCCAGTTGCTCTAAGTTATATATATTTGAGAGTGAGTCCCCTACTTATTGGTGTTTTTTTAGATTAATATCCTGGACTGGGAGAAAAATTGATCCCGTTGGTGTTGACTACATCCTCCAAAAGCTGGGCTTTCACCATGCAAGGACTACCATTCCGAAGTGGCTGCAGCGCGGTGTCATGGATCCTTTGGACAAAGTCTTGTCAGTTCTCATAAAGAAACTTGGTACTGCACTACAGGATGAAAAGGAGAAGAAAGGAAAAGACAAAGAAGAATACTAAAAATAGAATGTGACAACTGTAATTCTGTTTTGATTTTATCAAAGTGTTTTATTATAAGAATTTAAATATGGTTTAAAGAGAAACCTAACAGCTTTTTGCTACTTTATTTAAAACTTACATTGTGAGTAACTGTTTACCGTGGTACATGATACCATTTCTCTATTTGAAGTTATTGCATGATGATGACCAATGTATATTCTGTGAACAAATAGGTGGAACACTGTAAATCTGCTCCTCAGCACCCAGTTTTATGATGTGCAATATGATTCCTGCATCTTTAAAATACTTGCAGATTAACTGTGAATTTTCATAAACTTTACTTGCCATAACACAAGCCCCTTGTTGATGTGACTGGTAATTGATTTGTCAATGTAGACTTGTGTAAATTATATATGTATATATAACTTATCAAACTGTGATTGCCTTAGTGCTAAAAATCATCACGTTTACTACACTTGTAATAAAATTTAACTATTGTACAGAGCTTTTTTTTTGTTGTGGTTCAACTTCCTTGATTAAAAAAAAAAAAAAGAAAAAAAGGTTTAAATATGATTTTGCATCAAGTATCCTTTACGTAGGGCTCTTGTGGCCGGTGTGCGCCTCACACCGCAGCCAGCCCGCCCGCCTTCCCCCTGGGGCACTGCACAACGGGGAACCGCGCTCCCGGTGTTACTGTAGGAAACTTGGCGGGCGGCTCCCACCGCCCCGGTCGCAAGGAGGGAAGCGGCGATGAGGGCCCCGCGGGCGGCGCTCCCTGCACGGTGTGCTCCGCCGGGCCCGTGACGCCTCTCGCGGTTTCGGGTGCCGCCCTGCCCGCCGAGATGCTCCGCTCGGCGGCACGGGAAGCTGACGAGACAGCGCGGGGGCTGTCTGGCCCAGGCTGGTGGTGCTCCGGGATGAGGCTCCCGCTCTCCTGCCTCCCTCAAGCACAACCGCCCTTTCTCGCCTCTGGCGCGTCCCACGTGGCGAGCGGATGGATCTGCTCCTCGACAAAACGGAGTCGAGGCGCGGAGGTGTCTCCGGTGCTAAGAGACCAGCCGGAGCGTTATTAGCTGAGGGTGGGCTTTGCGAGGTGCCGGTTCGTGGTGCGTCTCCTCCGCCGCCACAGTCCATCCCCTCAGGGGGGCGGGCGGTGTGGCTGCGGTTTCCTTTTCCGCCCGTGCGGAGCGGCCAAGTAGCCCCCGCGCCTCGTCCCTCCGTTCGCTTGAGGTCTGCGCCACGTGCTGAGGGGGGTGAGGGTGGACGTGCCACAGGTGAGGGGGGTTTTCTCACAGCAAGGGACAGGGAGAGCGGGTTCCAGCGCCTTCACCTTCAGCGCGCGTTTATCGGGGAAGCTTGAGAGGGATCGGGTTTGTCGCTTTATGTTTTGCCTCGCCCCATTGAGGGTTGGCTGCAGGGCGGGGTGCGGAGCCTCACGAAGTGCGAGGGAAGGTTTTTAACTAAACAGAGACGGTCTTGAATCTTGCCGGGCCAGCTGGCAAAAGGGAGGGATTGCAAAGGCGCAGGGTCTCCGTTCTTTTGCCTCAGTCTGTGGGGAAGGAGAGTGCAAGCTGCTCTTGTATAGTAGCTTAACTGAGGAAACTGGAGCCTAGCGTCTCATAACTTCACTGTTAAACTTACTTAGGTTGTCCAAGGATGACTAGCAGCGACGGCTGGTTTCAGAGTGCTGAAGTTGCCACCTTTGATACCGCACAAAAGACTTCACCAGCTTGGGCACCTTTAATGAATCTTTCTCAGGCTGGAACTGCAAGGCCAAAACTTCCACCTTCTGAGAGGCACAGTACACCAGAGGTGGCACAAAATCAAGGTATAGTTTTCAGTTTATGCACTGGGATTAGCTGTTAAAACACACTGTTAATGTGTGTGAAAATAACTTCATGATTTTCTTAAACAATTGCAACCTTCTGCAGCTTTTTCTTGTCACTGTTCTTTCTTAAGGGATTTCTTAAGCACCTGCTTGACATTGTTTCTTCCTGTGTCTTCTTTTCATACTGGAAGTGTATTAGAGATTAGTTGTAGGGTGGACTATATAGCCTGCAGCGTTTCATAATTATAAATTACAATTTATACATTAAAAGTGCTGTAGAGGTTGCCAGAATAGAGGGTATGTATTGCTGCGTTTATTTTCTTAGAGACTGTTGCAGAAAGTTTTAACTGTGGTTCCAGATGTCACAGGATGTATTTTCAGTTTTGTCTTTTCAAATAGTTGCATTGAGGTAAAGACACCTATTTATGAGATTTAGAGACAGCAATTTATTTTAGTTCTTCTCAGGTAGGAGATACTTGTGCCTCAGTATATAGGAACCATGAAGATTCCATTTCTCCTAGAGTTGATAGGTGGAAAAATACTTGGGGTTTTTTATCTTTTTTTTTTTTTTTTTTTTTAAGTCTTAGCACTGATTTTTCACACAAGTAGGTGCTGCAGGAGATGTTAATTGGTTATTTGATAGGCCTCCGAGTCAAAGACAGCTGCCCAAATATACTGTGCTCTTGGGAAGCATTTGTCTTTCGAATGAAACTCACAAGTGTGGGTTTGCATTGGGACTACTCAGAATTTAAAGAAGCCTCCAATGCCTCATTCAGCCTGGAGAAGTGGAGGCTCAGAGGAAACCTTATAACAGTTTTCCAGTACCTAAACTGGGTCTACAAGAAACCTGGAGAGGTACTTTTTACAAGGGCAGTTAGTGACAGGACAAGGGGAAATGGCTTTAGGCTGACAGAGGGGTGATTTATATTAGCTACTAGGAGAAAATTCTTCACTAGGAGGGTGATGAGGCACTGGCACAAGTTGCCCAGAGAAGCTGTGGCTGCCCCATCCCTGGCAGTGCTCAAGGCCAGGTTGGATGGGGCTTGGAGCAACCTGG
>JANHGB010059696.1:90639-123307 GCA_026283785.1 Coracopsis vasa | reverse complement strand
GGAAGCCAAGGCCCTGAAAGTTGGGTAGCCCCAGAGCAGACTCCAGTGCTGAGAAGAGCCCTGCTGATAGCAGCCTGTGGCTGTGCAAATGCTGGTTTGGCAGTTTTTTCTGTTCTTTATCCATTTGCATCTGTGTATCAGCCTCCTAAATAAAATTCTCCAGAATCTTTGTTGTGTTTGGAAGCTTATGTCAACATTAGGTTTGAGCCTGTTGTTGTGGAGGATGCACTGATTCTGTTGCTGGTGACTCAGCTTTCTTCAACACGGTAATGATCTAGGAGCACTGTGAGAACTTGATAAAAGCCACAGGAATAAATGTTATGAGTGCTTTAAATTGTCTGGCAATAGTAGAAATTTGTCTCTTCAGATGGGCAGGCTGACAACAAATAAGGAAAGCTTCCAAGAAAATGCACATCTCAATTGTTCGAGTGTTTCTTTTGATCACTTAAGTGCCAATATGTAGGCCATGATACGACAGGGTAGGCCATGTCTTACATGCAGTATTTCAGCCTAGCTTGAGTAGATTAGAACAGAATCTATCTAAATAGCTTCATTGTGCAAGCCCTTGTTTGGTCATACCATGAGAGGAAAAGTAAAAACCAGTTCTTAGATCTTTTCAGTGTGAAAATAAATCTTTAAAATGACATAGGATGAGCTAAACAGTGGTGGCTACTGGTACCTGGAGAACTTCTATACATAATGTTAAGGTGTAAGCTGAAGCCATAGAATATGCTAACAGTTCAGAATGTGTTGCAGTGTGAAAGACATTTAAAATCATAGTAGGAGGCAGAGGCTCAAGTCTTTGGCTGGACTTCACTGTGTGCCTGGTGGGTTTCCGTTTGTGTTGTTAGACTTAAGCTTGCTGCTGGATCTGCTAGCTAATAGGCACATGTGTGACAAAGCTGGTGTTGGATCAAACTCATGGCTGAAGGTGACTGAGATGTTGGAAGTCTCTGGAGCAGTCATTATTAATGCAGTCAAGTGAATAAATGGCAGTTACAGAAAACTGAGATAGGGTCAGAGTCCCCTTCCATATGTTTTTTAGCCTGTCTTATAAGAGTTTTGAGTAAAGAAGCAACAAGCAGTTTTACCCCTGGCAGAAATCTGGTTAAATGATTTTATTTTTTTTAAATTTACTTCATATTTGTACTGGAGTTTTCTAGTTCTTGCTAGTATGTCTCTGGACTGTAAGATCTCTGTTTGATGGCAGATGGAGAAAGTATGAACCTTCTTTCTCTGTACGCTATATACATATATATGTTGTTACTAATCAACAGAGTTATTATCAGGACTTAAATAGGATAGTTTAGAATGCAGTTTATAAGTGAATCCTGTTTATCAATTGAGTGTAAGAATGTGTAAGAAGGAGGAACTTTATGAATGATAGATATAAGCAAGAGGTGCAAAATTGTAAGTTTATAAATGTGCTTTCTACCTGGTCATAACCAGTAAATTCGGTCTTACTGAGTTTAAACTTACAATCATGCTGTAATGTGTCCTGTGTAGCTTATTACTAGGAGCTTTCTTATCTTTGTATATATCAGAGAATTTTAGATTAAAGCCGTTGGCTTAAAAATATTGTTGGTCATTTATTTCAGTTGAGAGTTTATATAGGTTGTCTAATGACTGTATTGGTGAAGTATAGCAATGCCTAGAAAGGTGCATGTTGGCTACAGGTGGATAAAAATGCTGTATAACTGTACCTGTTCTACAAGTCCTCACCAACCTTCACAAATGAAAGTTCTTGCAGTTGTACTGTTTTATGATTATTTTTCTTTTCCCCTCTGTGAAATTGTAAAAGTTTTCCAGCTACAACACAGTGGTAAGCCATGGAAAAAAACCTCGCTAATAATTTAAATAGAACCTGTTGGGGGGTGGAATATATTTGGGTGAAGCTCAAAGGTAGGTGTTTGATTTTTCTTGGCATCCTTTTTCTCATGTGAACTCTTTGAAATGGAGTTTGTTTTAATTCAGATGTATCTTTGTCTAAGAATTCGTCGTGTTTAAATACCTTTCTGGATTGCCTTTGATCAGGTCTTACCCTCTCAGTTGACTGGTGGAAGCTGGATTTGGCGTTAATCTCTCTGTTCCAGGAGTTAGAATATTTTTATTTTTTTTTCCCAAGCTCAGTTTGTCTTAAGCAGTTTTGAATTCCACAAAGTCTGGGTATGGGCAAAACCAGTTTATTAATTATTAAATAGGTGTTAAGAAGGAAATCAATCAGTTCAACTATTGACAATTATTTTGGAGAAATGTGAAATGGTTTTTTTGACTGGATAACCTTTTTCATCAGTGCAGGGGCGTGAGTGAGGTGCTCCAATGTGTCAGAAAGAAATGAAATAATCTTTCAGCTCATGGCAGCATGTTTGCATGGCTGTTAGCCTGTCTAAAAAGATTTGCTCTCTGTAGTTTTGCTTACAATACATGCATCATTTCACAAATTAATGCAACTGGCACAAGTACCTAAGGCATAAGGAGACCAGAAGCAGAGGTGGACATAGAGGCTAAACTAACCTCTTTGCTCCTGATGTGCTTGATACTGCCAGAATTGTATTTAAGTTACGTTGCAGATTGTACTGTGTGCTTAATCTGTGAGTGTGGAATGAATCTGCATAGTTGCCAAGTGAGCCCCTTTCTGGATGACATAAAGTCCTTTAAGTTGATAGTTCAAAGAAGAGTCTGTACTTGAAAAATAGGGATCCTTTGTTAAGGTTAGGAAATGATGGCAAGAGTACAAAAAAGTTCAGTGTTTGACTGACATAAAGACATAGGAAAATATTGTACATTCTAGTTGAATTCCTCTGCTTATAAGGAAAAAAAGGGGGGGGGGGAGGAAGAGCAATGATGAAACCATATCAGCAGCTCTTTACATCGTGAACATGACATCTTGACCATGGGCTAATATTTGATATGGTAGAGGGTACCAAAGCCATTTTAGCTTATAAGTTTTTTAATTTAACTGCAGATTTCGTTAAATGTAGTGGAAAGTTTGTGAGTATGTATGCAGAGAATTTTTTCATGCTTGAGAAGCTTTCCTTGAAAAACTGGGAAAGCATTATGTAGACCTTTGTAAGTGTGCACAGAATTGCTAAACATTAGTAATACATGCCAGTCTGACATGCTGAGTTGAATGTTAGATAGCATGTATGTTGTGGTTCTGCATGTTACGTGTTTCAAGACATTAAAGAACTTTATTATTGTAATTTTTACCTCTAGACTTAAATTCATTTTCTCTGAGTAGCAGTTTAAGACAAAAAGTTATGCTTCCCTTCATGTCTGTTACAAAGTATAAATTTCACCAGAAGGGTTTTTTTGGGGGAGGGGGAAGAGGAGAACTTGCGACTCGTTTCTGGACTACACCTTACGCCTTTGCCACGAGTAGACAAAACATTCCTGTTAGTTTATCTCCTTATCTGTTTAAAATAAACCATATTGATTTTTCTGAAATGAATCCAGAAATGATCTCTTACTGCAGTTTGATTTGAAATTTCCAACACTGCCAGGGATGGGGCATTCCCCAGTTTCTTTGGGCAGTCTATTCCAGTGCCTAACCGCCCTCACAGTAAAAAACCTCTTCCTAATATCTAATCTAAGACTCCCCTAAACCTACCCGCTGTCAGTTTAAAGACATTCCCCCTAGTCTTGTCACTACATGCCCCTGTAAAAAGTCCCTCCCCAGATTTCTTCTAGGCCCCCTTAAGGTACTGGAAGGCTACTGTAAGGTGTCCCCCTCTCCAGGCTGAACAAGCCCAGCTTTCTTAGCATGTCTTCACGGGAGGAGCCCTCTGATCATTTTCATGGCCTTCTTCAGAACTTGCTCAAGCAGGTCCACATTCCTCTTGTGTTGATGGCCCTAGAACTGCACACAGGACTTCAGGTAGGGTCTCACCAGAGCAGAGTAGAGAGGCAGGATCAGCTCCCTCGACCTGCTGGTCATGCTGCTTTTGATGCACCCCAGGATACAATTGGCTTTCTGGGCTGCAGGTGCATGCTGCTGGCTCATGTTGAGCTTCTTGTCAATCAACACCCCCAAGTCCTTCTCCGCAGGGCTGCTCTGAATCTGTTCTCTGCCCAACCTGTAGCTGTGCCTGGGATTGCTCTGACCCAGGTGTAGGACCTTGCACTTGGCGTGGTTAGAAAGGAAAAAAAAATGCTCAGACAATGGTAGCCCAGGGAGGAACCCAAGGCTGGAAGTTAATGTTATTTTTATCTCTTCTAGTAATACTCTATTAATAGAATTTTCACTTAAATGCTTTGAATGCCAAACCAGTGGTAATAGAAGGGCTCAGTGGCTTAGAATTTAGTTTGGTTCATCTCTTGGCAGAAAGCAAGCCCACCACAAAATAGTTGGAGGGCTACGATGTGTATTTGTTACATTACCTAAGGAATAAGGCTTTTACCTTCAGCTCTTCCTTTTCTTGGCAAATCACCCTTAAACCAACTAAATTGTTTTGATCAAATGGCTCATTAGAAAAATCTTGTTTGCTTCAAGTGAAACTTGCACCAGGGCCTTGTTACGGAAGCACGTAAGAGGAAATCTTTGTGGTCAGCAGCTGGAGAAGCCTTCATTTCTGACAATCACTGGAGATGTGCCCTGTGGGCTGGATGGAAGGACTTTGTCCCTAGAGACCTGTTTTCTGAACTTCTGTCGGTTTGTTCAGTTCTCCTTAGCTGTTCTTCATAATAACTTCAAGGCTTCATATACTTTCAGAATATAGCATATCCCATCTGCAAATTGCTTCTTTCCTGAAGCAGAATAAAATGTTCATACAGCAGTTCATGCCATCGAAAGTATTTCCCACTGGAATAGTGATGCTGAGCCTGTCTGTAGCTATAGGTTATATGATGAGATATTGAAAACTGCTGAGCAAATCATTTTGCAAAAAATTAAGTCAACCTCTGATCTTCTAGATGTTATTACAGGCTTCATAAGAAGCTGTAATTAAACAGTATTGTTGTTCTAGCACTGACTCAAGGTATGCCCTTGGGCAAATCACTTTACAGTGGTCTCTTTGAAACATAATTCTAAAAATGGCATTAGGTAGCTCCGTATGTATTATCAGACTTTACATTGTAAGTATTCTTACTTTATACAAAGGATGTTATTTTCCCTCTTGTTGAGCTTGAGCTTTTGAAGTCTTGCTGAATGCTTTCTTTGCATGCAGCAGCTGTAATCTGGATGAATCTGGTTAGAAAACACCAAAACAATTTCACAAAAATCAGTTTCAGCTGTTTGTTCAATGGTCCCAGCTTTACATACAGTCTTTCTCATCTTCATGAAAATTATGCCACCCTGCTGTCCTTAATTGGTTTGCAAAAGTGTTAACTGGTCTATAATTGGCGAACTCCTGATGGTACATCAGAAGGAACTTAGTCCTCCTCCATGCTATGTTTGCAAGTGCCAACCAGAGAAATTCATGTCTGCATCCCAGCAGCTGGCATATGTAAGCGGCATTGTAGCTGTATTGCCTGATAGGTGTGTTTCCTTTACAACTGGGAAAGCAGCTGTCTAATTCTGTGGCTACAAATGAATTAAACTACTGTCTTCCCACAGGAATATAAGAGAAGATTGCCTACCTCAGATGAAAGGTCTGTGTAACCCAGTGACCTTTCTCTGTCAGCTGCTGAAAGCAAATACCTGGAATGAGGCAAGCAGGGGATGGTATTTCTCTCATGTACTCCACCAGTTTCCTGTGACTTGCAGCTCAGGGACAGGCATGGTATCTTTGTATTTAATACCACCCCAGGGATTTTCTACTTACGAATTTATTCAGGCATTTCTTGAAGAAAGACAAACTTCTGGCTTTCACAACATCCTGCACACTGGGTGAGGAACTGCCACGTGACTTCTGTTAATTTCATGTTGTTCTGCCTTGTTTTGCTTTTAGTGAACACAATGAAAAGTCATTCCCTATTAATTTTCAATTTAATTGTTTTGCCCTCAAAGTCTTCAGATTCTGAAGGATGTGAAGTTCCCACCTAGTGCAGCAGTCTTTCCTCTAGTCAGCCTTCTGCTTTAGCAGGAGAGGTGCGAGCTCCTCAGAGCCCTGGGCAGTGCCTCCAGTTTGCTGTGATAGTCAGTACATTCCATTTCTGGAGAAGTAGAAGGTGTTTGAACTGATATTGGTTGGGTTGTTTGTTTGTTGGGGTTTTTTTTGTACACTCTCGCCTGAAAGACCAAGAGCTGCTTTTTTATTAGTGTTTACAGCTGCCTGTCAGGTATGCCCAGAACTGTTTTTTGAAAACAAGAGCAAATCTTCATTGCATCTTGATGTCACTGCATTACCAGATCCCCCACTCACAAAAATTCACCTCCTAACCTAGCTAGTACGCTCTGCCAATTGTTAATTTTAGCAAAAATTGTTACTGTTCTTATGAAAGATCCCAGAGCTCCCTGAATCATTGTGGATGTTGTGAAGTGTCATGTAAGGTTGTTTTTTATTACTGAAAACATGAAAAACATATCAGGTCACCAGTGGAAGTTAATCAACAAGAGTAACAATAACTTTGCAGCAAGCTTGCATGTTCCAGAGTAGAGCTGACTGGAATTATGAAAGCTAAAGTAGTTTAACCAACTAATGATAATGATTTCACATCCTTTCATAGCTGGCAAACATTAAACTAGGGTTAAAGCAATAAATATTATGATGATTTTTTCAGTTAGAACATTGTTGGAGCTGTCACATAATTAAGCCACATTGTTCGTAATCACGAATAGTGGTCAGAGATTTCAGGAAGGAAATTATAAAGTGCACTTCAGGTAACTCTTACCAGGGTAAGTGAACTGTGTTCGGAAAAATATTTCCTGTGAACAGCATAGTGATACAGGCAGGGGCACCAGAAAGAATACTTCATTTCAAAGTGCTTTGTGAAAGCTGTGAGTAAGCATGTTAATTGTTAATTCAGTCTATGGGAAACCCTTTTGCTTAGGATATTTATTAACATAAATTTTTAGCCGAATGAAAATACTGGCAGTTATCAAGTCTGAAGTCTTTGGACTGAACCTGACATGAATTTAACCTTAATGTTAACTAGTTGGCAATTTGCTGTCTATCTGGTGGAATAGATAAAAATGAATCTTGGTTTTGTTTTGTTTTCTTTTTTTTAAAGGCTTTTGCTGTATAAAGACTAGAATTTTGTGATGCTGGTGTCATGGTTACAAGGCAAATTCAATGATAATAGCTCTCTGGTGTGATAATAGCTCTCCAGTGTTGTGGCACGCTTTTAAACTGGGAGGTGAGTGGAAATGGCCTGGAGTTGTAGTGGACAGGCCTCAGAGTGTAGGGCTGTGTCATGGAGTGCCAAGTGCAGGGAGGCAAGTGCCAAGCGGTGATGGACTTGCAAAGAGCTGAGGATGTCCTAGCTGCCATGTGCTGAGGTGTCAGTGGGATGTCTTGCAGGAGAGTGGGGCCACGTGTTGTGTTCTAAGCTGGAGCAGCCCTACAGTTATCATACAGAGCAGAATAGATATGAACATGATACTACATCCTGCTTAGGAGAGGAGGCTTTGAAAAAAGGAAGCTTGCCAAAGCATTACCATAAACACAATCTGAATTTCCCTTTTCTGTCACACACAGTGGAAAACATGTTTAGTGTGGTTAGTAGGGGCTATGTACTTGCTTCTGTGCTTTAATCACAAAAGTTTATAATCTACTCTAGCCTAGGGCTTCAGGGTTTCTCCTTCAACTCAAGGTCTAAAGATATGAGCTTTTAATCCTGTATGTCCAGACATTTCAGTTCTCAGTGATGGCAAAGATTGTTGCTATCCTACGGGGCGTGCACAGCAGCTGAACAGTGGCCTCAGTAATACAGCTGTGGCAAGGCTAAGCTCTGATCTCTAGACTAATAAAGAATATAAAATAATTCTAAGCTTCAAGAAACTGGCAAAATTTGACAGAGCAATAGGGATGTGGATGACTTATAAAAGGTGAAGTCTGTCTGCAGAAGTGTTAAACCAGCAGACTGGCAAGAAGCTTCTTTTTAACAAATTAGAGCAACAAAATACTGCATCTAATTGAAGTCTTGGAAAAACATGCAGCGTAGAGATTATAATTTTCCTTTATAAGTGCAGAGATTATCTCTGGTTCTGTGTGATCTCAAGAACATCTGAAAAAGCCTGAGCACTGTGTTACAAACTCAGTAGTTGCTTCCAGCCCAAGCAGTTCATATACAAATGAAAGCATTCTATTTTTCTGAAGTGGGTTTTGGGAAATCACTGTTCACAGGAAGCAGAGGCCATTCCAGTGAGATATGAAAAGGTTTAAGCCACTGCAAGAGCCTGTGGAAATGAGCTTGAGCATTTCATGTGCCCAACTTTCACTCTTATGAGGTTTGAAGTTGCTGCATTGATGTTTACTTTTTGAACAGTATAGAGGTGTTTGTTTTCCTTTTTTTCTCTCTCTCAACCTATTATAGCTTTTCATATATTCTCTAAAAATGAAGTTCCATTTCTATACCAGAAATAGTGGAAAAGAATGGTGAGAAATTATTTTATAAGCCTCTGTTCTATGTATAAGGAGGATTTATAGTAGTTTAATCAAGAAATTGAATTTTTCCACTAACTACTCAGTGATTATCTTCCTCAGTGATGTAAAACTAAACTAGTTTGTCCCGAACATTGAAACAAAATACTTCAATTATTGCTTTATCAGGTACTTAGACTTTTTCTTTCAATGAAAGCTGAACTAGAGATGAATAATCTGGATTGATTCTAAATTAATTTGTTCCAATTTGCATGGCCTTCTGTTTTGATTCTGCTGTCAGTTTTGTGAGCTTTATGAGAATAAATATGTCAAGTCAGATACTAAGATCTATTTTTGCTTATATAAAAAGATTAATTTACATGTTTGATGCTTTTAGTAGAATATGATGTTGAAGCTGGAAATATCTGTTAAAAATAACCATGAGATACTGTTTTAAACAGAACCTACTTTTCTGAGGTAGTTGCTGTAATTCTGATGTGAAGTTAATCAGGCAGTGTGATTTTACATGAACATGATTATGAACCATATGAAAGTGAGTATCAGGAACAATAACCAGAACATTGTGTGTCTGCATGCATCTTCTACAATGGCAGAGTTACAGCAGCAGAACTGTGTTGGTTTTCTTTATGAAATTATTTCGCATTTCTTTTTGTTATCAGTATTTCAGGGCTTTGAGGCAATCCTGCTTTTTGCTTTTCCTGGAGTATAGAGGTCTCTGCCTCACTGGGAGTAGCTGCTGCTGGGAGTATTTGTTGCCATTTTTAATGGTATGGTTATCATCCCACTGTCTGTCATTGGGCTGCTGGATTAAGGGGCTGCTGGATTAATTTTCGATCTTTTGATTGGCACTGTTGCATTAATCAGAGCTGCATACTGATACCATACCACTTTCATCTGCAGTTACTGTCACACAAAAACCCCGAGAACAGGTAATTGTAAAATAGCATTCAGAAGCACATGTAGGAATGCAGAAACTGTTGTCTCTTTAAGACGGGTTTTTGCAGCAGGGAGAGGAAAGGTGGAATCGAGAAAGAGCAGGGATAAAGGGATGAAAAGCTGGGGAGAACCCGGGCTGCGGGCGCAGCAACAAGTGATGGGGAAAGCATCCCGCACTGCCGCGGCTGAGTCTGGCACTCCTGAGCCACCGGAAAAGGGTCTCACCCCCTCTAGTGGCTTGCACTCCTACTTGGTGGTGGTAGCAATATCAGATTAAATGAGCACGTATAACTAGAGTAGTGCCTTCCAGAGTTGTGACTCTCCTTCAGCTTAGTGTTTCTGGTATTTTTAGTGTCTTTTTAGCACTGAAAGATGTCAGCATGTTTTGTAAGTGTTAATTAAATAGAAATCAAGTTAGCCATCTTCATGCTTCTTCCACGTTTTCGGATAGGAATTTACTCAACATCAGTGCAGCCCAACTTTAAGCTAAGAATGCTCCAAATGTGCAGCTCATGTCAAACCAGCTCTTTACATTTCCAGGGGAGGATTGAAACCGCTCAGTGCTGTGTCACTTTACCTAAGCAGAAGTAGCCTGTTCACACTGCCATCAAGTGGATACAAGGCATTACGGCACCAGCGTTGTGTTTGGAGTTGCTCATCTCCTTTGCATTACATGAATATCTTATGTGCCTTCTTACTTGTATGTCTGATTCTGACAACACTTTCAGAGGCCTCTCCTTTTTGCCTGCAATAAGGAAGAAATAGAGTTAGTTCTCTCAAACCATGTGCTTCCATGGGAAGATAAATCAAGATTAATTTTTTTTATTTTTTTTTTTACTCCATAGTTTGTCTGCAAGGGACTTATATGAGGTTGATTTTGATATCAATATCCATACCACGTGTGAATAACTGAGACTTCACTTAAGGTAGACTGAAGTACTCAAACATCAGTAACTGTCGAAACTGAACTCATGATCACAACTGCATTCAGAGCTTTCCATGGCTTGTGTTTGCTATAAAGCAAACAGTATGTGATACTTTTGTATGTGATACAGCAGTATGTGATACTTTTCCTGTGACTTTGTTGTGTAGCCTCAGACTTATTTGTCTCCCATTTTTCAATGTTGTCCTGAAGATGACAAGATGAGAAGATGCCTGAGTCCATTTTTGGATCTGATCACTTGAGAATTTAACTGTGCTTTGGGCATCTTCACTCAAAGAGAGTCTTATGGCTACCTAATCCAAGAAATGTCTTGCACTCAATAGCTACCTCCCTCTTCATTCACAAACTATCCAGTGTGTCTGCATACACCGATGCTTCAGTCTGGCAGTGTCATCAATTATTAAAAATAACAACCTTTTATTTTGTAAGATGCTGAAAGTAGCTGAACATTTTCCAACGGGATAATTTTTCAGTTACAGCCCTATCACATATTAGATGTTTAAGATGAATGTTTCAGTGCTGATTTCCCTCCTCATCCCTCCCTACCCCACCTCCCCCAGCAGAAACTCCTTTGAAATTTGCCCTTTTTCTTTTAATCTACTCAAAATATGCTTCTCCTAAGCTATTTTTGAAAATAATTTTGTTTGCAATGCTACTACACATCAAAGTTCTGAACAGGAAGTCTTGACATTTGGCAGTGAGCTGAGGTACACATCTGAATACATGTCATGGGTAGTGTGAGGAGCCCAACGCTGTCCATGTGGTTTAAAAAAAACCCACCATTATTTATTTTTTATTGCATACTCAGAACTTTGTTGTTCTTCTTTCTGGTTTATAGTTCATTACACATCTCTCATTTTTCTTCCATTTCAACAGTTGTATCATCCTTTTTTGTAACAGACAGTGTACATCAGTGCTGTACACAAAGCCTGTCTTTGCTCAGTGTGTTCCTTTTTTCTTATCCCTTTGCTACCCTTTTGCTAATTTCTGTTTTCTCCCTGTGCTTTGTGCAGATGGGTGCATTTGTGGAAGGGCTAAGAGTCTTGATAGATCTGCTGTTTAGTAGAGCTGAGCATGTTTCGCTTCTCACTCAGATGCTGAACAGGTTGGTGGAGGGGAAGGTCATTCCACAAAATCTTCCAGTGTTACAAGAGTTCTGCATGTTCAAAGGACTACTAGATTTCATGCCAATGAAAGCTGCTACTGGAGGGTATCACAGTTTGGCACTGTTTCTCATACAGCACCATATGTCTCCAATTTTAGATACTACTAGGAGTGAATACAAGGATGTAGAATATCCTATGCCCCCACTGAATTATTTGCCTGATAGGAACAACTAAGTTTACTTAATCTATATGATGTGCAATGCAGTAGGTCCATTCCTTTTGAGACTTTCTTATTTATTAAGCCTTTTTACAATTTTACTTTAGTGTTGTTTATAATTTTCTTTTGGTTTGCTATTCTGAATCTAATTTAATTTTTATTCATGTACCTCTGTTTTACTTCTACTTTATTTTTCTGCAATACAAAGGGATTTTCTACTCACTTCCTGCCTTACTCATCCTTGTCATGTGGGAACCTAAAGGTAGCAATGCAAGTGAAAGATACAGCACTAAAAACCAAACAAACAACAGAAAAACTGTAGGCACAATATCTAATAAAAAAAGTTAAAAAATAATAAGGAAAACTGAGAATATGTGGGAAGTGTGCGAGTGGTGATTATCCCTTGCCAAGACAAACTGGAGCACTTTGTAAGGCAGATCAGCAGAAGGACTGCTCATCTATTAAACAAAAGCAGAAACTAAAAAAGGAAAAGGATTCACCAGCTGAAAAATAGAAACAGTCCTGGTCATGACAGCAGTGGTGGAGAGCGTACCTCACTGCATCTGTGGTGCAGGTAGGCAATGCAGGACAGTAGGTTGTCTTCTGCTTGCCCATCTAAATAATAGCGTAGCTGAGGGACTGGTTGTATACCCTTAAATATGCAAGGAGAAGGAATGTAATGTGGAGAAAAGAAGGAGAAAGGGAAGGGGAAAAACCCCAACGAATCCCAGGAGGCAAACAAATTAACCCTGATACAGATTGAGCTTTGTATATAGGGTAGCTTTAATTGTTGAAAATTGTCTTGAACTGGTAGGCAAAGCTTCAGGAATTCTAGTAAGATAATGGGTACTTTCACATCCCCCTTTTAAGAGGCAAAATTGGTGATAACTTCAGTCTTCTTGGAAATTAGGTTAGGATACAGATATGTTTTTCTTGTTGTCATATTTTGGTCAGTACTAATACTTCCAGAAAGCATTTGTCAGGATGCTAAATGCAAAAACAAATCAGGGTAGTTGGTTCTTTGAACTCAAATTTTAACAAACTTACTATTAACATAGTCTGGTTTTCGACCTCATCCCGAGTTACCTGTAGCAGTAGTAACATTGTAGTAGTGACTGTGTGATAGCAAGTTTCAGACAAGGGTAACAAGGGTTCATGAAAGCTTATGGCATTCTGCATTAAATTAGCTCTTCATGCTTTTTATATGTGGCTGGCAGCTTTGATTATCAGAACATTAATGCTTTTCCCAGAGCCCTAAATTTGTTTGGTTTTTTTTTTGTGTTGTAAAGATGAGAACACCTCCTGCTCTAGGTTAAATTAAAGTGGAGGGTGGAAAGCATAGGAGGGAGAGATTAAACAGCCAAAAAGAGTCAATCCATAAACCAGACAGATTGGTCTGGCTAACTGGGTTGTCTAAGTCCTCTAGGATATTATGTCTGCTTAAAGGAGCAAAATAAAAGCTAACAGTTCTGATATGGAAGCTAATGTGGTTTTAAGACCCTTCAGTCTTTTTTGTTTAAAGTGCTTGGTAAATACTACTGATACTATACTTGTTTTCAGGTAGAAATTGAAATAATGACATTTATTTCTTGGGTAGAGAAACCATTTTACCCTGTGTTGTCTCCCAGCTTTCTGAACTAGTTATTAGCCACAATCTCTTTTCTTGCAGAAGACAGCTGCAAGGAGATCTTGAACTTAGCTCTGTGTTTAGATGTAATAATTATGTCTACGTAGGATTCTTTTCCAGCTGTTGAATGCCAGAAAATGCTCCAAGTAAAATATACTCTAGATAAAATTCTCCAGTCAGCTAAAAACGTGGAATCCAGGGTTCGAGCCTTGGTGTTGGTTTAACCATGGCAGCACCCACACTGGGTTCTGGCATGGGAGGCAAGGCTTCATTTCTGGGCAATGCAACTCCTTCTCGGGTGCTCACTGTGCGCAAGCTCCAAGTCAAACCTGTAAGTAAAGATACTGTGCATTTGCATCATTTATACGTGCTGCTCTTGAGCAGTCAAAAACTAAATTCTGTTGCATGGTGTGATTTCTCTTTAGAATATCGTACATTATATATTGAATGACTTAGGTAATTATTTACATTCTCTCAAGAGAGTAACAGGAGTGGTAAATCTAATGAGAAAATTTTTAACACAAGTGTTATAGAGATGATGAAACTTTGACTTTATTATATGTCATAGGTTTTATCTTTTGAAAGCATGCTTTTATTTCACATGTCCATACATTATTTATTTATCTATTTTACCTAGAAGCCTCACTCATGAGCCCAATACACCAGTACAGTAGGTGCTGTAAAGGCAGTGAGCAAGAGGCAGCTTCTTCAGAGACAGTAGGAAGAAATGACAGATGGGTTGTCGTAAATACATTTCTGATGACCTTTTAGTAGGCTTACATAGCCCTTTTGGACACTTTGAGAGAATTTAATTTTTGTGCTTTATAAATTTTTCAGCTGAAAGTAGGCCACAAAAAGGAATGTCAAGGGAAGAAGAAAAATCACTTCATAGTAGTCATAGTCGAGAAACTGCAGAAGAGGCAAATTCTTCACCTTTAAGAACTACACTAGGGTTGTAGATCAGGCTAGCTCAGGTAATTCCAGGATGGCAGCATCAGGCCAAAAGTTGGTTCTAGTCTTTTCAGGGACAGAATGATACATAGATAGCTCTGCCAAATTTTCATTAATGCAATGTAAGTTGTATGTTAGCTGTTACAATACAGTAAAAGAGTCTTGATACAGTGTTCAAGATTCCTTTCTATCAAAAACATACTATGGGTTCTCCTTACGCAAAAAAAAACAACAAAAAAACACACCAAAACAAAACCAGAAGAACAAACCAAAAACCTAACTGTGTTGAATTTGCCTGTGTTAACATGGCTAAAGTTTTCAGGAAATACTCTTAAGGCCAGCTCTCTTTAATACTTCGTTTTTTTCTAGAGCAGATTCCATCAGTTCTGGTTTGTTCTCAGCTGATATTTTGTGGATTAACATACTTCAGTATACTTTCCTTTTTTTGCATGCTTTTTGACATATATAGTTATTTCTCATAAGCACTGTGTCCCAGAGCACATACATAGATTCACACTAGCAAAGTTTTCCTTCCTTTTGTGGAGGCATGCAGATTCTTTCATGCAGGAAATTTTCCTTGACTCTGGACAAATACGACTGTGTTCTTTTGTAAAAGGAAAAAAGACATTATTGATAAATTATGCCCTGTTTATTAAAATGTAGTAACAAAATATTACTCATTGCTGCGCAGGCATAGCAATACACCCTGCTGATGATAATAGGAACGCAGGGTTAAATACATTTGCATCATTTCAAGAAGCTTTTACTTCACATCTTTCACTGTCATTTGTTTTCCCTTATTGTGTGGGGTTTTGATATGTATTTTTACATTTTTTAAATGAGTGAAGGGAATAGGTATAGGTCTATCAGGTTGTTAATAAAGGCATAAGAAACACAATTATATTTAAGGTATCGTACAACTGTGTGTTATACAACACACCAGAGTGGTGAGGAATAAGGTTTTCTAGGTGGTTGTAAACCTTTATTATAAATGGCCTATTTAATTGTAACCTCTGCTGACTTGAGAGCATACCAAGCACATAATTTGGTTCAAATCTGCAGTTGTTGGCTGAGAATCTGTTGTACCTGGCAGAGACACTATAAGGAGAGCTCAGCCTGGAAGTAGAGGAGCAAGGGGTTGTTTAAAATTTTTAAGGTTATTTGGTACTCTGCAATGCTTACTAGACAGTAGAACAGTCAAATTCAGCAAATTTAGTTTATTGCAGCTTCTCTAGGCTGTCTCTGCAGTCTGTAAGGGCTCCAAATGCAATCTTGTGCTCTGTGCTACTGTGCTATCCACTTATACATACAGTTCTAACCCACGTATGACTGCTTTCCATCTGTATGCATCTTGTATGACTTAGGGATAAGAGAAGGTGTCAGTGGCCTCCTGAATTGGAACTGGGGAAGTAAAGGTCAGAATTTATCCTCTTTAACTAAAAATCCATCTTCTAATTTGCAGAGAGCAATACATTATTCTTTGTGAGAAATGCAATTAGTTTTCCACATGAGGTTTTAATTCTCTGTGTGTCTTTTAATGCTATTGAATTAGGACTCCAGTTGTATTTTTTTATTATACAGGGTAACACAAATAATAGGGTTCAACACCATTAGCCAGTTGTATTAGCAACTATATGAATGGGCAGGGGTTCACATTCAAAGAGCTCTCAGACAGTCAGATTATAGAGTTCCAAGCAGCTGGAAGTAAACGAACATGGTGTTCTGCAGTACAGTTGAAATCAATGGACTTTTTATGCAAGATGACTCACACCCTAAAATACAAAGAGAGACAATCACAACACTCTTTTTCATATCTAAACCAATCAAAGTGCTTTTCCTTTCATTGGATTAGTAAGTGCATTATAAATGCGTGTTGGTATTGTCAAGCTTTGGGCTAAATCTTCTTTAAGTCAGTAGCTTTTATCCCTGGGCCCTTCATTTGTTGACAGCTATGTGAAACAATTAGTATCCTTTATGGAATATAAGGGTCGAGTCAGCAGTCCCCAAACTGATGTGCACTTGTCACATCTCACAGCAGAGGTGCTTAACTGATATGTGCCTGTGTAAGCAGAAATAACAGAGAGGTCTGTGGGCACATTCTAGTGAGAACTAGCAGAGCCATGAGTAAGATGGAAAGAAAGTTTTTGTCCAAGAGCTAACTCAAACAGGGTTAGCACTCAAAGCAAAAAAATCCTTCTCCTGCTAATTTTTTGCTTGGTTCAATGCAATGAGACTTAATGCACTCCTTATATAAAATAACATTGCTTCAAAGCAATATTTACTTCCTTAAGCTAGTTCACCCTTTTAATGAAACCAACTTGCAGTCAAAATTGGGCTAAATGGGCCTAAAAAGAGGGGCCATCAGTGTGCCGAATTCAGTACTTCTATCAAAATATAAATACTAAATATGTAAATACGTGTTTAATTTTCTTGTGATCAGGAATGTGCCTTCTCAGTGAACCAAGTCCTCTCCCGACTCCTGTATTTGAAGAGTTTCCCCACACATTCCTAGAAATTGCATTAAGTGTTTGTGGTAGCCATTCATGACCTGACTTTTACCTTCAGAAATCCAAAAAGCGTAAGGTGGCTGACTGCTTTCACATTTCTGTTGCGCTTGTGGGAACACATGAAATAAGCACAAAGTATCAGTTTGCTCCTGGTATTGTTAATGTAATGCCATTCCCGTTGTCTGCCTTCATACAGTGTGTGGGAAGGGAAAGATTTTTTTCATAAATAAGAATCATTTATAAATTCCAGTGCAGCTTGATTTTTTTTTTTTCATGTAAATGGATGCTGAGCACATCAGCAGGAAACTGATTTTTGTATTCAAAATGAAGCTTTGTGGGTATTTATTTGTGTATTTATTGCAGTTAGTCTCCTAGCTCTAGTATAGCTGTTGGGTAAGTCAAGCCTATTTAGTTACAGTAGGAAGCATAATATGCACATGCTTGCAGGATGGATGTGAAAGTCTCAGGTTTCAGTATGTTTGTCCAGTAGTGCATGAATTTCTGGCATGGAAACCCATGGTTTCAGTTTCCTTTGATTTTATGGCACTTCATTTACTGGCTGTTATCATCTGAACATAAGATGTCTTTATGCAGACATGTCCTGCCAAGGAAGCTTAAAAGCAGTGTCACTGCTACTCAGAGTCCCAGAGAAGGAAAATGTTAACTTTCATTCTCAGCTGCAGGACAAAGAGAAGGTCTGGCACTTTTGAAGCAAGAGGTTGTGATCAACAGTGGTAACAAACACAGAAAACAAAGCAATGCTTGTCTGGTGCCTTGACTGTTTCTCAGAATGGAACAAACTGTAGGAGAAAAGAGCGAGCTGTTGGGGAACAGGAAAAAAATCCATTTTTCTTATGGACAACTTTATCTCTGAAAAACTTTCATATTGATATGGGAGCTGAGGAAAAAAACTGATTTTTAATGAAGATTGTGTGAGAAATGAAAACATTTTGTTCTCTGTAACCTTGTGGTAATTTCACTGTACTTTGAAATCTTCTAGTGATGCTCACTCAGAAGCAATGGCTTTGGAGTAACCTTCCAGGTCAGAAGCAGAGCTAAGAAAACACAACTCTGACACTTCTTTGTGTCTTGGCTACCGGAACTAATCTTCCATTAATAAGAGAGGGAAATGCCCTTTACTAATTTTGATTTCTTGAGGATCTGGGACAGAAGCTTTATTAATTATAAGCTTGTCTTGTTTATTGCCCCCATTTCCCCCCACCCTTTTTTGTTTGTTTGTTTTGTTGTTTGGTTGTGTTTTGGGATTTTTTGTGTGCATGGTTTTTTGTTGGGGTTTTTTGTTTGTTTGTTTTGGGGTAGGTGTTGTGGGGTTTTTTTGGTTGGTGTGTGTATTTACTTCGGGGTGATTGTTTTGTTTTTTTGTTTTAGCAAAATACATATATTAGCACAACTGTGGTTTAGATCAGCATTTCATCTGCTGTGATTATGTATATATGAACAACCAGACTCTGATATAAAATGTGCATCCAACCAGAAGTAGCACCTTTGAGAGCATTATACCAGCAGGAATATGCCCTGTAGTGCGTGTGGGGTCTTGTGTGCTGCCTACACAACTGCCTACCAGTGAGATTGTGTGAGACTGCTGGTGGTGTGGAGATTGCCTGCTAGCCATGTGGATGAAAGCAGATAAAGTCAGAAATATCGTCATGCTCTGGGGCCTCCTTTCTCCTATCAATATGGATGTTGGTTTTGACTTTCCATGAATCTGCAAGGATGTAAAGATGTATCGATGGGAAGGAAGGAGCAGCAATGCCAATGCAAAAACTGGCTAGTTATTTCCTTGTGAGACCAGCAGCTGTGAGAAATAGGAGATTGAAAAAGTTGGGGCGGTGGGGGGAGGGAGGCATTTGTGGGTTATGTTTTGTTTTGTTTTGTTTTTTTCCCCAGCCTCTGAAATCAGATTTACAGTTGCTAATTAAAAATGAACTGTCTTCAGAATCAGGAATCTATTTGCACATAAAGAGTTGCAGCAGGATCTCTGTTTAAATGCCCCAGGCAATTTGTATGATGATATAGAGCTTTTTGGTACTTTGGATTTGATACTACTGGCACCATCTATTGGTCTTTTTCAGAGAAATCAATTTATGCTTTGGGTTCAGTTTCTCAGAAATGTCAAAAAATCCACTGTCACATAGGTACTGATAAAAATTTTGTCATGAAAAAAAGTACCCCCAAAAAAAAAGTTACCTGCCTATATTGTATTTTAGGACAATTGAGAGACTAGTATGTAGAATTTGCCCATTCTTTCTTGGACTGTTCCATTTCCATGAATAGAGGACTTTTTTTTTTAGTGAATATCTTTCTACAAAAAAAATCACAGCATCAAATGAATTAAAACAAAGTAAGATAGAGGGATTTTTTTTTCAGGAAGCAATAGCTAAATTAAAATTGATTGGTAAGCAGAGAAGGAGTTGAAAAAGAAAAAAGAATTTTGAGAAGAGAATAAAGCAATATTAAAAAAAGAAGATAGAAAAGATGGAAAACTGAGTGGGTGTAAGGACTGCAACAAGACTGAATGCCTACTGAAAGATAACCTAAACTAAGACTGATAATTTCCTAAGCACATAAAGTTAAGATAAAAATACTGGGCACTGGGAAAATGTTTAAACTCATATGGAAAAGGAATAAAAGCAGAAAGAGAGCAGATGTGGGCAGATGTACAGTGAGATGAATTTGAATTTCTCTTTGCATCTCTTTTGTCGTTCTACTCAGCTGTACGAAGCAAGGGTGTATGACCCAGGGGACTTCCCTGATCATTCAGCCTTGCTTTGGTTAGTATCCATTGCTTGTTTAATAACAACTTTTGCAGTCCAAAACTACAGAAACAAAATAAGAGCAAGCCTACTCAAATCCTAATCAAGTCAAAACCACTGTTCTTTTCATGCATTTTTTAATTAAATATCTATGAGGGGAGAATAGCCTGTACAATGACAGGACACACTGTTTTCCTATTATTTCTGTAACTTAAAGACCAGATATAATTACTCAGTTTGTGAAAAATTTTACTCCTTGGTACTATAGAATGAAACTAAGGCTGAATGATCTATGATATTACTTAAGGTAATATCAAATGGAAGTGATGACTTGTTTTGCTAAGTGCTCTGTAAATATTTAAAATAAATTTGCCCTAGACTGAACTGTTTGTAACATAGGCAGAAGTAAGCCCTTAACATCAGTAAATTCGCACCAGACGGTGTGATACTGATTTCTGAACACAACTCAGCTACCTGAAATCAAATGCCCTCCAGTCTGCAGTTCAACAGCCATATTAATATTAATACCTTACTGTTTTTCTTTTGAGGCCCACAATGAAGTATACCTAAGTGTACATTTGGAAGAACCTTGTGTTGCTGGAAGGAAAATGCATGTCTGCATAAATAACTGTTAGAGGCTTGCTTATATATAAAGGCTTGGTTTTCTTCCATTTGAACAGAGCTTTGTTTAGATACACAATCACTTTAATCCAACATCCAAAACGCTATATGATTTTCAGCATTAAGGATGCTGTGTGCTTACTAGTTGTAAGATTAACATCTTTGAAAATTTACACTTCAGCAGATCACTGTTTTATATCTTTGAGGATGTAACATGTTGTATGGTTTATAATGCTCACAGAGAAGTCATTTAGGTGGTTGTTCTGAACTGGTTTTTCTGTGTCCTTCACCAAATTACCCCACAGAAAGAAAGGAAGACAAATTGCCTCCGCTGACACTGTAGTAAAAACACTTCATGGCCAGTTGCAAAGGAAGTACAAAAAGATACATAATTGCTACCAAATGCTGATGCTCCTGAAATCTTAACTAGCAAAAGTTAAGTGGGGAAGAGGGTCCGAAAGCGGAGATGGTAATGTGAAGGTTTGAATACTTCTCTGGACCAGGGAGTGAGACACTTCAGGCAAGACACTTCATCAGTTCAGAGCAACAGTATTTTTGCTTTAATAAAATACCTTTTTTTTTGTCTGCAGTGCCCTATAACACGCAAGTCTCCAGGTATAAACAGCCTGTGTGGCAAGTACCTGCTGTGAGAGAAGATAGGGTGTTTTCTGTGTTGAGGGGCCCTCAGAGGTCTGTGATTGTGTTTATCTTCACCACATCAGTTTCATAGCGGTCTGCAAGATAAAATTACAATGTGGGTTTTATTAGGGGAGAAGCTGAGTCCAGTTTTCATTGCACCTGAAAAGAGTGTGAATTTGGTGTCCCCAAATTGTCTATGCTTCACAGACAAGTGCTTTAGGTAAATCATGATCTGTATAGTTATACCACCAGGGTTAGGCACTGCAGTTCCAGTTTATAAATAACTTTGCCTAGAAATCGGAGAGCAGCATGTGCAGGTGTGAGTCATTAGTGCAGGAGACACAATGATGTATGGAAAAAGCATGGCTCACATCCAAGCCAGCCCACACACTTGCATCAGCCCCTTGAAGTCTGCAGTACACTAAAAATCAGATTTTTCAAGTCAGGCTGCTGAGTCCACCCAGTCTTAAAACTCAAAGGTGTGGTAATACAGAACTGTCCTGGGTTCAGCTATAACAGTTATTTTTCTTCTTCTTAGTAGCTGGTGCAATGCTGTGTTTTGGCTTTAGCCTGAGGACAGTGCTGATAACACACCAATGTTTTAGTTGTTGCTAAGTAATGCTTACCCTGATCAAGGACTTTCCAGTCTCTCGTGCTCTGCCAGTGAGGAGGGGCAGGGGAAGCTGGGAGGAAGCAGAGACAGGACAATTGACCCAAACTAGCCAAAGGGGTATTCCATACCACAGCATGTCATGCCCAGTATATAAACTGGGGGGAGTTACCCGGAAGGCCAAGATTTCTGCTCGGTTTGGGCTGGGTATCGATCAGCGGGTGGTGAGCAATTGTATTGTGCATCACTTTTGTTTGTTGTTTTTTTTCCCTTCCCTTTTTAGTGTTATATTCTTTCCTGGTTTTATTTCCCTTATCATCATTATTATTAGTAGTAGTAGTTTTGTATTATACTTTAGTTATTGGACTGTTCTTATCTCAACCCATGGGTTTTACATTCTTTCAATTTTCCTCATCCGGCCAGGAGTGGGGGGGGAGAAGTGAGTGAGTGAGTGCCTGTGTGATTCTGAGTTACCAGCTGGGCTTAAAGCATGACAGGAATACAGTGCTTCTCCTGATGCTTTGTGGATCAGTCATGCTCAAAAGGCAGTTTTGGAATACATTAATTTAGTGTCTGAGTTAATTACCAAAATTTCAACTGGAATGCCCCACATGCATGCACAAAAAATGTGTGTTAAAGCTGCATTCTGTAAATTGTTGTTGTAGAGCATGTACTTGTAAGTTCTAAGGAATTGGGGAAATACCCAAAGTATTACTTGATCTTATTCTTAAAATTTCATGAACTGAAACTGGAAAAAGTTAATGAAATTGACGTCCCTGATTGTAGAGTTAATGGTGGCTGTAAGGAGGAAATCAGCATTTACCAAAATAGCACTTATTTATAAGGTGATGGTTTTGTTGAGAATTCCAGGGAAAGAAAAAGAAAAAAAAAAAAAGGAGCTTTTAGATCACAAATATGCCTGACTTGTAACTGGTCTGGCAAAGTTTATGCTTTCAAAGCTGAACTTAAAGTGAAAGGGAATACCTGGCTCTCATCCATCTAATGATTCTTTCTTACTAATGTCTAGTGAAGATCCTGGGCAAAACAATTAAAATCAAAAATGCTTCTTGTTTTGGGTTTTTTTTTAAACGAAGATTAAAGACAGAAGTGGATTCTTTTTCATTCAAAAACGCATTTGCATTCTAGAATTTTCAATATTGCAGATTGTGTAACTCATGAAGATAAACAATGATTCATTTTACTATTTGGTGGACAATATTTTTTTCCCCATATGTGTTCTTTTCCAATTTTTTCAGTGAAGATGGAAAATTGAAACACAAATTTAGATCACTTTCTCTAAAATTGTGGCTTTAGATCTTATTATACTACATATTTTTCTTACTTACTGTCATTGAAATTATGGATAGGATTCAAAGTTCTGCACAGAGATGGTCACTTCCTTTCCTGTTTCTATTGGCATGCTCTTGTGCATGGATTAAACAGTAAAAGGTGAGATTTGGACATCCTGGTAGACCAAGAACAGAGATACAGAGAAAGCAGGGAATGTCAAACCAATCAGGCTGTACTAAAAATTACATGGCTACAGTTACGTGATTCAGGTTTCATAATTCTGAGATTCTGTAAATATTTATGCTCAGCTTCTGACCAGCGTCTGCTTGGAAGGGGTAAAAGAAACTTTGACGTCAGTCTGCCTTCAGTGGAACTGATAGAGCCAGAGCTGATGAAAATGTCCTTGAGGCATCAACCACATTTCCACACTTTTAAAGACGACAAAATTCTGTGAGTTACAACCACATAAATCCAAATTAAGATGTTGGATATATTACTGCAGCTACTTTTTTGCTGTTGTTCCTTTAAACTGTGCTCATAATGAAGAAGAGGAGAGGGAATGCAATTGCTCAACACACTTTTCTGTAAACAGCTTTATTAAGGAAACAGTTAAGGGTTGTTTTTTTTTTTTTGTACTTTATGATGGCCTTTCAAAAGCTCCTATCATTTGAATCTAATAAGAATTAGCATTTTTGTTCCTTCTTGTGGTGTAAGAAATTATCCTAGTGCCTTGGTATTACGCTAGTTTTCATCTGTCTCTAATTTAGTAGACTTTATTTAGTAGTCTCTAATTTAAACCTTAAGTTTTAGGGTCTTTTTAGACCATTAAGAATGGTACTGTCTAGGATTATAGATAACTTTCCCTCCAGCAAATTCTGTCATTTTGCATGGAAACAGTTCTAAAGAGGATATTGCTGCTGTGTACCACTTTTTTTCATGTGTGAGCTCAACACAACGTTTTGTGAACTGTTTTCTTTGTCAAAGATTTGTAGGTTTTATTCTCCTACTTCCTCATGTGAAACATTAGTACTTACAGTGTGATAGGTAGAAATTGCATGTTGTGTTAGCAGTGTTTTTAATCAGATCTCAAAATGCTATAAAAGAAGCTAATTCAGATTGCCTAATTGGCATAATCAATTTCAAATAACCGTATTTTCAAGTGTGTCAAGTTGCATAATCCATTCTGCTAGAACAAATTTCTGCACTTTTGCAGAAATATTGCATTTCTAAGAACAAGTATATAGGTAAAAATGATACATTGAGAATACACTGTATTCCTTATTTTTCACCTTAAAAACTGGAAAGGAGGATAAGAACTTTCAGGAGAAATGTATGTGTAGACAAGTGTCACCAGCATAAAAAGCTATGACATTCGGTAGCAATGATATTAGTCACAAAATATGTACGTAAAGTCCAAATAGGCAAATGTAGAAAAACCACTGCCAAATTTCCCAATGTTGGGGAGAAACTCAACAAAATAACATAAGGATTTATGTAAAAAATATGATGTTGTTATGTTGTGTTGTGATGCTTTTATGTATTGTGGAAGAATTTGAGGCATCCTGGTTGGAAGAGAGACAGAAAGTAATGTGGTGAATGGCAGGGTTAGTTATTTGTCTTTTGTGGGATATTTCTGCTTGTTGAAGATTTTTTTTCTTCATTTGGGGGTAAAGTATCTTAAGAAGCACTAGAAATGCTTTGATTGACAAGCAGTAATGCAAAGGGAATACAGTTGGTGTCCTGAGTCCCTGGCTTAAGCTTAAGCTGGCACCCAAATTCTAGATCTCACTTGCATAAGAAAATTTGCTTCACTCTTTTTTTCTAGTTGAGCAGAAGGAACCATTTCCATCTCCTTTGGACTAATGCTGCAGTGAGCAGTCAGAGGAGCTAAACCTATTCACACCAGGCACAATTTAACCTGGAAAACTTGATTGGTTTATGTGTTAGATTCAAGCTTTCGTATTCCAGCTGGGGTTTCAGTAAAAGGAAAGATTTTTACCAGCATTGGCTTTAGTCAGGCAAGAATGCCCACCTTGCTGAAGAGGAACTCAGCATGGCAGAGGATCAGGCCTCTGCAGTAAACTCTTTCAGAAACATTCTCTTTCTGTTAGTTCAGCATGGAAAAAAAAAAAAAAAAAGCCAACAAAAAAACCAGAGATTACTGTTCAAGTAATTTTTTTGTTTTAAAAAAATCACAAAACACCTTTTGAAGTACACAAGAAAAGAACCTGAATAGAAACTTAGTAATATCACTGGTCTCGGTGCAGACTGTTATATATAGACATGCTAAATTCTTTTTTTGGTAAAACTGCATGCAGTATTTATGCAACAACAGGATTAAGATTCACTCAGGACTCATACCAACATGTCCAGTTCTGGCTTCTAAGAACAGCAGATACATGGATGAACTTGACAGAGTCCAGTGAACATACACACAAAAATTATTAAAGGGACTGGAGCATCTTTGCAATGAGGAAAGGCTGAGGGAGCTGAGACTGTAGCAGAGAAGTCTCATGGGGGTTTCTCATCAGCGTGTATAAATAGGTGATGGAAGGTTGCAAAGAGGATGTAGCCAGACTCTTCTCAGGGTGCTCAGTAACACGGCAAGAGGCAGTGGCCATAAACTTAAACACAGGAAACTGTCTGAACATCAGTAAACACTTTTTAACCATGAGAGTCACTGAGTGATGGCACAGGTGGCCCAGAGATGTTGTGAAGTCTCCCTCCTCGGAGATACTCAAAAGCTGTCTAAGACACAGTCCTGGGCAACCAGCTCTAGGTGGCCCTGCTTGAGCAGGTGGTTGGACCAGATGACCTCCAGAGGTCTCTGCCAACCTCAACCAGTTTGTGATTCTGATTCTGTGTATGCACTCTGGTTCTAAAGACAAAGTTTAACTTGTGCAAAAAGTAAAAGAAGACACTTCAGTTATGACTAAGGCAAGAATTAGGAGAAATAGTTTTCAGCAGCAGGAAGTATATGAATAAATCTAGTTTTCATCATTGACAAGAACTGGGAGATGACAACTGAGTTGTAAGTAGAATTGTGACTTGAAGATGGCATTCTCAATGTATGGATGAATATGGAATTTATTCTTGCTTTCAATAGCATCCAGTTTGCATGGTTGGTTATTATAGCTAGTATCTGCCAGAGATCAAACGTGGTGCAATGTGAAAGGTTAGAACTGAAGTCTGCAATTGTGTTGTAGGAAAAATCAACTTTGAAGCAGTGATACTTACTACTTCTGCTATGCCAATTTAAAGTTCTGATCTGCAGCTCTTTTCAGTATTGATAGTATGTATCGGTCTTCACTGCTCTTCACTCTGCAGTGCCAGTACAAAGATCTTCCCATCTCATGCAGTGACATTTACAAAGCTTTTAGAAGTGTCTTTGGGCGGGCTGGGTACACTGATTCAGGCATAGTGGGAATGGAGCTTTTCCAAAATGTTGACAAAATCTTTCTTCCTGACCTTGTTCTTCCCCTCAGATAAATCACTTAATCTTTCTTTGGCTCAGTTTTGCTGTCTCTAGAAAAGGAAAAAAAATGACATGGTACTGCTGCTGTAAAACTTTGTTCATGGTCTGGTCTGCCAAAGTCCTTTGATATACTGAGATTTAAGGCATTGCAGAACTGCCTGCCTTACACAAACGGTTGCAGGCTCCTGTGTCCAGGGACTGGCCTCTAGTGCCTCATTTTCAAACAGCAGAGAGAAGCCAGGCAGTAACAGCCACTCTTGGTCTCTGTGGAAAACATTACACAGGTGAAATGTCCTCTCCGAACCCTCTCAGCATGACTTTTATTAAAGTGATAATATAATTCAGATGTGTCAAAGATGACTGATGCTCAACCTTTGAAGGAGAGAAAGTTAATTGGAGGGTAGGAGTTGTGGTTTTGAGGACATTTGTGACCTTTCATGATGCTGCTCATTCATGTTATTTCAGACAAACTAATAGCAGCTGCCTAGCACTTCTCAGTAAGACTTTCTGCAAATGATGGTGCACTGCCAACTTTCAAAACTAATGGATGGAAACGCTAGACTTGGTAAAGTAACATCAACTGTAATTGTCAGGTTGATTTAATGGCCTTCTAGCTGCAGGTGCTTACACAGACATGGTGCATTATCTCCACCATCCAGATTTGAGAGTCCTCAGTATTCCTTGCACTGAGGAATCTCCATGGCTTTCAGCTTGCTTATAATATAGAAGCATATCACTCAGGCTGCCTGCAAGGTGTCTTTTCCTTGATTTCAAGCTTCATGTGCTTTTTTGCTGAACTCCCAGGACTAAGTGCTGAATGCCAGGCATTTGTCTTACAGGTCCTTGCACTAGCATGGCGATGCTCCTTGTGTCACTTTTTTTTTGTCTTTGACTGATACCCCTTGTGTAACTTTTCTCCTCTTCGTACTCCTGGTTTTCCTGCTGGAAATGCTGGCTTTGTATCATGTTGAATACCTGAGTGGCAGTTTGAAGCATTTGCTGGGACAGGGCTTATTACTAGGCATCACTGATTCAGGTGTATGCAAGAGAAGGAGGAATTTCCAGTGAAAATTGCTGGATTTTTGCATGTATAAGATCAGAAGATTGGATCCTAGAATAGTAGCCATTTTGCATATAGTTAAATTATTTTTGACTTTCTAGTCTGTAGTAGAAGTGTTTTCATATTTCAGATTTATTTGGAGCAACAGCATTTAAAATGAGGTGCTATGTGGAAATTTATTGTATAATTTATTGTCCTTCCCATTTTATATAAAGCGCTAAATTCAGTGCAACATTAGCATGTTTAAACACATCTTACAGAATATTGCTAAAATAGGTTTAATAGCCAGTGCCAATGTTTTTGTGTATGACAAAATAATTCAGTGGTTTTAGATATTTCTTTTTTTTTAACTTTAACTCATGATAGTGAGGGCAGACATGAATAATGTTTAGCTGTAAAGTGACCGGGGCAAGGAACCTCCAAATTTCTGCCAGAAAAATGAAATAGGATTAGTAGATGTGTATAGTTCTGGCTGTAGAAATAGTTTTACAAGTGCATTAAAGTAAATAGAAGTCAATATGCTCATTTGTTTTCCCTGTTTAAAGATCTTAGGTGTGTAGTAGAAAAAAAGAGAAGATGGGGTTTGTGTTGTAGCAAAAGAAGGGCAGTGATGGGGGCCTAAAAATGGTCAGAGGCTGAGGCTGAACCTGTTTGAGCTACACTCCTGCCCCTTGGTCCTGCATGTGACAGTCTCCCAGTCCCATGGCTTGTGAGGACTGCGACCTACATAAGATTCAGGTTTTCAAACTGTAATCAGTCTGCTCCTACAGGAGATGAGTGTTGTAATCTGTCTGGTGACGCAGTTATCTGGTTTGAATGTGTGCCAGTAATTATATGAGGCAGGCAAGCACAGAGTCACAGTGCTGAAGAAATGCTCTCACGGTCTTTTTCAGGCTGTTTACAGCCACCAAAAGCTTCCAGTTAGTGAGCTTTATAGGACAGAGATGCTGCTGTTTGTTTGTGAGCATTAAGGCATTTTTATGGTACTGCATAAATAATCGTCACATGCAAATGAAACTAAAAAGAACCTCAAACAAAACATCAGAAGCAATAGAAAATTGCTCTATGAGCAGGTTCACTGATACAGGCAGGTGCTATGTGCCCTATTTGTATGCCCATAATTCATGGGGTGTCTCTACCAAGCAATTGTTCTGTCCATCCTTGGGATGGAAAAATAATTTTAGAAAATATTTCTGAGACTTGCAGGCCTAGGTGTTGATCAGATTTTACCAGAGGCATGGATAGCTGGACTCTGCGCAGCTGGCAGAAAGCAATGGAGTCTGGATGAATGCTTGTGCTTAACCATTTTGCAATTGATTTTGGTCTATGGTTTTCACAATTGAGTAAAATATTTCATTACCGGAACCTATTTTTAACAGTTTAAGAAGTGTTTCAAAGGGCAGCTGGCTTCCCTGACTTGGTTTTTAGTATGTCCACAAAACATTTATAACTTGAAACTGTAGCTAAACATTTACTTTAAAAGGACTTTTTTTGTCTTTCTAGGAAGCCTGTACTAGGTCGCTTTCCCCACAGGCTTACTTACCAAGGAAGCTGTGTAAAGAGAAGTGGCTCCTGTGGACGCTAAAGAAAACAATTGAACCAGACAAGCATTTGCAGAGAGCTTAACCTGGAGTTTGTGCCAGATTGGGTACACAAGCCTTACTGCGTGGCTGCTGCTTCCACCAGACATCAGCTTGTTTTTGTTTGTGACCACAGGCAGGGAGATGCTTGTAGTATGCGGAAGTCATGAGTCTGACTATATCTAGCCGATAGTTATGGCAGTGGGTGCTCTCTGAGGATGCTTAGTGCAGGAGAAACCGCATGTGGGGGAGGCAGGGTAAATGTCATTGCATTTAGCTGAAGTTGGACTCAGGGCTGCTTTACAGCCCAGCAAGCACGAAGCTGCAGCTTACCTCTGCAGCATGCTGCCATTGCAGCACTGGCCAGTTTTCACGATTAGCTAATAACTTTCTGCATTGCAGGTCTGCCAAAAGACATGTTGAGACCTGTAGATATTAACACCTATATTCCTAAATGGGGTAAGAAAAGTAGTATTTCATATTGTTCTGTGGTTGATACAGAGTTTGTGCTATGTGTGAGGATAAAACAACACTGCAGCTGGGAAACTGTTTATATATTTATATGGGAAACTATTTATATATTAAGGCTTTTTATACCTTCCTGTGAAGAGAAGATTTCAAAACTTATTTCCTGTGAGACACCCAGTTCTAGAAAACAGTGTTGTTTTGAAGTTTTAAAGTACGAACCTGAAGGGCCTTTTCTTGGGTAGCAAGGGAAGGATTTTTAGGTTCTGCAAGGACCATCATCCCCAGTCTGTGCAATGCAGGGAAAGGTGTTATCAGAAAGAGTTTGACCAGGGGTGGTTTCCTGCCTCCTGCCTCTTTCTGAGAGTAAAAAAATTTATATCACTATGAAGTTATTGTGACACCCAAGCCGAGATCATGAGAGAAACCCTTAACTTATGTTTAGCAGTTCAGAGGAACACTGATAAGCATCTTACTAACTTATGTATTCTGAGTATGCCTCAGCATCTATGAAAAGCCAGATGAAAGGAAAATGAATGTTACATCTAAAGACATTGTGATGCTGGTAGAGTAGGTGTCCAAATGCTGATATGCCCAGATGACTATGCCACCAGGTATGGAACCTCTAGCCTATGGAATTCAGACTGTGAAGAGGAAGCATATGGAAGACTGTGCTCTGAAATTCTGAGGGAGAACTGGTGCACTTCTGTCCTTGGTTCAGCTGTAACAGTTATTTTTCTCTTTCTTAGTAGCTGGTGCAGTGCTGTGTTTTGGCTTCAGTCTGAGGACAGTGCTGATAACACACCGATGTTCTAAGTTGTTGCTAAGTAATGCTTTCTCTTATCAAGGACTTTCCAGTCTCTCATGTTCTGCCAGTGAGGAGGAGCATGAGAAGCCGGGAGGAAGCAGAGACAGGACACCTGACCCAAAGTAGCCAAAGGGGTATTCCATACCACAGCACGTCATGTCCAGTATATAAACTGGGGGGAGTTACCCATAAGGCCCAGATCACTGCTTGTGTCAGGCTGGGTATCGGTCGGCAGGTGGTGAGCAGTTGTATTGTGGTGAGCAATTGTGTCGTGCATCACTTGTGTTTATTGTTGGGTTTTTAACCCGTCTCCTTTTAGTTTTATATTCTTTCCCGGTTTTATTTCCCTTATCATTATTATTGATAGTAGTAATAGTTTTGTATTATACTTAAGTTACTGGACTGTTCTTATCTCAACCCATGGTGTTTGCATTCTTTCTATTCTCCTCCCCATCCTGCTGGGAGTGGGGAGAAGTGGGGGAGTGAGCAAGCAGCTGCATGGTTCTGTTACCGGCTGGGCTTAAACCATGACAGCTTCATCTGGATCTCGGAACTGATGCCGTAAAAAAACCCAGTGAAACAAGCACAGGTTCCAGCTTGCTTGTCTTAGCAGTTACTAAGGCAAAATTTGGAAATACTTTGTACTTCCAGATATCAGACTACTGCTGCAGTTCTTACTGTGGATTTAAAGCTCTAACTTTGGGCATACAAGTCTGGACATGTGTGGAGATGCTAAAGCAATGGGACTATATCCTTCTGTGGGAAGGAAAAAGTAATTATGACCAGGGTGGTTATTTGATCTTACTGTAGTTTTGCAGAAAGGATACGTCATCTTCAGGACCTAGCTGAAAATTTATGTGGTTGCATAATTGAATGTTAAAGCCTCTAGTACTACTTATCCTGTTCATTCCCTTGATGGTTGTATTTTAATGCTCCTAACATAAAATAACCCTATAACGAAAGAATATAATTTTCAAATGAGAAGGTTGAGATATTGAACCAGGGCCTGTTACTTCATTATCTTTTCATAGGAGGTTTCCTGCTCTGATAAAATATTGAACCGTTTGTAAGTGAGCACAGGTTTTTAGCTCTTGTATGCTGCTGTGAATCTGTGAGGTGAGTGGAGTTGCTACGTGAGGATGCAGTACTTCTTGAAGAGCTAGATTTGAGAAACTGTGTCAGGTTACCCGAAACCTGAATGCTCAAGTAATTCACAATATAATCTTGTTAACCTGCAGTTATTGTATCTGATGCCTTATAGTTAGCATGAAAAAAATAAAAGTCTCTTCCAACATCTTGGCAGGTTCATTAGATTAGCTTATTATTCAGATTTAACGTAATTTTTATAAAACACTCTATTACATATTTACTGATTTGTTCATTAATATGCTGCAAAGTACTGTGATGAATCAATTCAGCTAATCTTATTTGCCAAAATAAATTAATGAGGTATATCTGTTAAAGCTATATTTTTGATCGTTTTATATTCTGTTTACTTTCTTAGGAAATTGCTTTGTTTAATAAATCTGCAGGCTCTTTTCCTGTAATTAGTTCAAAATAGATGTGGAAGGAAATTTTCCTTCAGATATACTCCATTGTTTCAAAATGGAGTATATCTGAAAGAAAATTTAAATGGACTTCAGTATAGCAAAGGAAAAATATTTTATGTCTTTCAGAAGGGTATGTTAGGTGTTTTTTCATTAGTTTCACACCAATACTTGTGCATTAGTGTAATGGAAACATGTCATATACTTAACCTTTGGATCAGGTGTCAGTGATTCCTTTTCAAGTTCCAGCATCAGGTTGGCTTCACTGTTTAAAAAACTGCTTGGTAAAACCTGTACAAACATTGGCTGGTAGAGGCAAGCTGTCCTGGCCTGTTTAGTGCTACAGTAAGAGCAGCAAACAGGGATAAAGAAAATTGCTCCTTCTAACAAGATCTTGTCTCAGCAAGGCAAGTTAACATAACCATGTCATTTATCTGTGTCATTTCCTGTTATATGCTACTTAATAATGTGTCTTTGACCAACCTTTTAATACTTTGTCCTCACAACACAATTTAGTCTTCTGTGCAATTTATTTGCTGTTACCAAAAGTCAGTATTATATTACTGAAGCACACCCATGCTGGATAATGAAGGTAGTAAAATATGGACTGTGATTTATCGTCATTCGAAGTTACATCCTTTTATTTAAGGAGAAGGGGTAGTAATCAGAAGGAATGGAAATGTCTTATGGTTCAGTGATGCAGTATGCTTATATGCTTTTTATCTTGGAGCACCAGAGGATTAGTAATTATATACCTACCACTTAAAAGCAGAAAAAAAAGATATATCTAGCTTATAGTGTGTCCTTGGTTCAGTTGTAATGGTTATTTTTCTCCTTCTCAGTAGCTGGTGCAGTGCTGTGTTTTGGCTTTAGTCTGAGGACAGTGCTGATAATACACTGATGTTTTTAGTTGTTGCTAAGTAATGCTTACTCTGATCAAGGACTTTTCAGTCTCTCATGTAAAAAAAAATCAAAAGAAGTTTGAACTTATTTGGAAGTTTACTCCCATGAAGGACTGATCACAGCTGA